>PVLD010009554.1:0-76357 GCA_004027595.1 Dinomys branickii
CAAATGCTGGCGAGGCTGTGGAGAAATAGGGACTCTATTACACTGCTGGTGGGAATGCAGACTGGTGCAACCACTATGGAGAGCAGTTTGGAGATTTCTCAGCAAACTAGGTCTAGAGGTTCCATTCAAACCAGCTATTCCCCTTCTGGGTATTTTCCCAGAAGATCTGAAAACATCATATCACTCTGATATATGTGCAACCATGTTTATAACAGCGCAATTTGTAATAGCTAAAATGTAGAAGCAACCCAAGTGTCCATCCACAGAAGACTGGATTAAAAAACTGTGGCATTTTTATATGATGGAATATTATTCAGCTATAAAGAAAGACAGTTTTGGGGACTTTGTAGGCAAGTGATCAAAACTGGAGTCCATACTCATAAGTGAAATAAATCAGTGGTACATGAGCAGGCAACGTATTGTATCACTGGGGCAAGAACCTGAGGGTGGGAATATAAACTAAGAGACATGAAGGTAATCTGTTCAAAAGCAAAGAACAGATGGGACGAGGGAAAGGAGAAAAGAAAGAGGCAAAAATGTATGTATGTATATATGTATATACATATGTGCAGGAGGGCTAACATGGTTCTACTATTGTATTGTGTCACTTAGTGCTAAGGAATAGTTGATGACAGGTTATTCGATCAGTCTTGTATGTCTGTATGTGTTATCCTGGGCACACACTTTGAAGATATCAATATGCAAAGCAGCAACTACTGTTGGTTTTCTGATGCTTTGTCTATAATTCAATTCTGATCTTACTGTTATTGTACTACTTTGTGCCTCTTTGTTAATGCTTTCCGGTTTTTTTTGTTTTTTTTTTCCTGTTGTTGAGATGATTAATTGTTTGACCAATTTCGCATGTCTGTATCTGTGTTCATGAATATACACTTCAAAGATATCAATAGGTAAAGCAACAACCATTGTTGAGTCCATGTCACATTGTCTGTAAATCAGTTTTGATTGTACTATTTCTTATGCTACTTTGTGTCTGTTTGTTAATATGTTTTTGTGCTTTTACTCTTAAAATTAAAAAAAAATATCCTGCTAATTATAGAGCTGGGAGGACATTTCTTTTCATGTTCAATAATGAGACCTGGGTTGGACACGAAATCCTCATGACCCTCAAACAAAACAGAATGCTGAAGTTAGTATGACACAGCACCAGAGGGGAAGAGGCAGTGTAGGGTCCTTGCTGGTGCTGAGAAAGAAGCACTTGCTTCAAGGAGGAGACGGCCACCTGCAGAGGGCCTGTTTTGTGTCTGCCGTCTCTCCCTTGGGCTGGGTGGGAGCTGATTCTAGAGAGTGAGTGCAACACCCCACCCACTCCCACCTGTCAAAATCCTACCCAGCTGAGGCAGATGTGTGGCTGGCTCCCTCTGTTCCTCCGTTTCATCCTCCTAGCAAGAGACCAGAACAGAGGGATCTATGTGCCCCAGACACCCAGGCAGCTAGGGCTTTAGACGTGAATCAGGCTGTGCAGATCAGAAATGAGACGAGCTGCATGAGATAGCTTCTGGCTGTTATGCCAAGCTCGAGTTCATGCTGCAGCTTCTTGGAATCAGAAACACAAGGCAGTGGTGGTGGCTTCTTATCCAGGCTTGACGATCCCTGGACCTCAATCCTTCAGCATCATGGAGAGTTTATAAAGAGCTGTAGGCCTGGCAGTCACTGCCTTTGCACAATGCGAGAATCATCTCCCTCTCACAGGACCCTTGGTGAAATATAATTTAATTTCCCTTGGAGAACTTGAAATGTGCCAAAGGGAAGCAAAAAGGAAAGGGAAGAAATAATCTGTGCAATGTGGAAATCACTCAAGAGGCTCAGCCTGGAATCGACCCTTCAACCCTGCACACAGTGTTGTCACACCTCCCCTTCAATACCTAATTCTTCCGTGTAGCATCCCAGAGTGGCCTCTGTGCCTGCACTGGTATACTAATAAGTGGTGCCCGGTGAACCACACTGCTCACAGGCCACAGCACTCAAGTGCATGCACTACTGGGACACTGCTATTTAAGGAGAAATGGCAGACTCACTGTTATGATTTACATACAAAGTATATCCCAAAGACTCACGGATTGAAGTCTTGATCCTTAATCAGCCATGTTCGGAGGTGGAGCATAGACAGATGACTGTGTCATGAAGACACTAACCCATTGATGAGTTTATAGCTGAAGGGGGTGTTGGGAGGTGGGGTCTAGTCACTGTGTGTGTCACTTTGAAGGGTACCTCTCTCTGGCTCTTCTCCTGCACCCTGCTTCTGACCACTACGAGGTAAACAGCCTGGTCCACTATGCCCGTCTGCTGTGGTGTTTCTGCCTTGGAGTCAGCTGACCATGGACTGAAACCTCCAAAACCATAAGCCAAAGATCCCTTTTCTCCTTTCAGATATGTCAGGTATTTTGTCCCAGTGATGGAAAGCTAATATACTCATTTTGTCAAAGGCAGAGTGGTAGCTGTGGAAGATGGTCCTGCTTGTTTTCAACCTAGGGCTCAGGCATTTATGTCCAAGGTTCAGACATTTATGTCCAAGGGATAGTGCACATACAAAGCTGAAGGGGGTTAATGCCAGGACAAGAGCTCAGTTACCTAGAAGGGTAACTAACAGTGCTCAGTCAAAGGGTGGAAGGTCTGAAGGGGGAGAGAAAGTGAGAGTCAAGAGAGAAAACATAGAAGCTGTCTCCAGACCTCAGAAAGAAAGGCTGAAGACAAGGCAGGTAGAACATCATGTGTTTGCCAGATAGAGGTGGGATGGCTGAGGCCAGCTGTTTATTATCATGGACTTGATAGGACTGTGTGCTGAGGCACAGGGAGAACCAGCTAGATGTGGGTATATTGGCTTCTCATTCACTGAGATGTCCCTTTCATTCAAGAGAGTGCCATGCACCCAGAGATCTCAAAACCAAGGACCAAGACATGCTATAATGAGGCATCATTAGATACTACGGTGGATCTACTCACACACCTAAAAAACTCATGATTGTTGTCAAATCCCTGGGCAAGTCACTCCCACTAGGTATTTATTTCCCTCTCACAATTCTAATCAGAATGCTTTAAGCCAGTGCTTCCCAAGCTTTACCTATGAGTCACCTAGGAATGTCACAGAATCATAGATTCTGATCAGGAGTCCTGGGACCAGTGTGAGCTGTGCACAGATACGCTGCCAAGTGTCTGTGCCCTGAGCCACAGACACGGACTCACACCAGCACACATGCAGAGAAGTGGCACCCAACCCCATCCAACCCGCCTGCTCAAATCTGCTCGCCACTTAATTTTCTGGTGCACTTCCCCTCCACAGGACCCTCGGAAAGTAGGATTTAATTTCTCTTTCCGAGGACTCTTGAAAACAGTGCTAAAGGGAAGCAGAAAGGAAAGGGAAGTAAAGAGTGATTGAGAGCTGACTGTCACCAGGACCAGGTAAAGGCTGTGGTGGAAACACACCCTTGCCTGTCCGCTTGACCAGGAAAGTCTTATTCTCTTCTCTGGACTCCCAAGAGGACACAACAGGTGATCAGTAGAAAGGCAATTCAAACTGCAGACAAAACAGGAAAAGCAGCTCAGCTCAGCCAGGGTCAGACAAATGAAAACCAAAGTAGCCCTGCAATATCACTAACTAGGAACTAACTACCGCTGTGGGGAGCTGGGGCAGGGACTCTTACACATTGTCAAAGGAAATGAGAATTACTGGGGCTTACTGGAAAAACAATCTGGAAATATCTATCAAAAATATACATACACGTACCCTTCAGCTCCATACTCCTAGTTTTGGGACTCTACCATATTCCTGGTAAATAAAATCAGTAGTTTATCCAGGTGTGGAGGCACATGCCCATAGTCCCAGCACTTAGGGGGCTGAGGCAGGACAATTGCCACAAATTCAAGGCCAGACTGGACTACATAGGGAGACCCTGTCTCAAAACAAAACAAAAAAGCAGTTTATAAGGGCACACACACATTCATACACGCATGTATACCCAAGGATATTTATGACAGCATTATTTATAAGAAAGAAAAACTGGAGACAATGTGAATGCCCATCACAATAAGAACGATTAAATAAGATACAGATCAGTCATACTTCAGAATTAAAAAAAAAGAAAGAAATGAGAGGTACACCATTTAACTTGAGAAATTTTTCTACAAAATATTGATGAACAAAAGGAAAATGCAGTAAAGGTGATTAATACCATTCCAGTTTTGTAGCACAATTTTTAAAAACTTGCACACACAATGTGGGTGTGCACATACATATGTTTATAAGAGCACATAACTGTCTGTGATTTTTACAAGCATAGATAAAAGTATAGAAGGATTTGAAATTGTTGAGTTGTTATGTACAGAGTAGGGGTGAGGGCAGTGTAACAGCAAAGAAACACACACACACACACACACACACACACACACACACACACACACACACCCCAATCCCACACTGCAGGTGGAAGAAATGCAGAGGCCAGGGTCTGTGGCTTTGGGAGGCCCTGCCCTCTCCCAGGTATGCCCCCAGCTCCTCGCTGCTCAGGGAGGACTCACTGCTGTCTACAGCCACCTCATCTCACCTACAAGGTGCGAATGTGGAAATGAGGTGTCACATGTACAGCCCTCTCTCCTGCCAGGGCCACCTGATCAGCCACAGCCCCGCCAGGCCAGCTGCACTGCCCGCTCTTCTCCTCTACAGAAAGTGTGGCTCGGTGCGTCCTGCCTATCAGGCCAGCAACATTGTCACCTGAGGACTTGAAGGCTGAGACCAGAAACTGGGCCACTCAGGCCAAGAAAGGACCCCCCCCTTCTTCCGTCGAGGGTCCTCCCTGGCTCAGTTCACGGTCAGCTGTCACTAAGGCCACAACAGAGGGCGCTCATGCCAGGTAGACCGGGTCCGAATACCTGCTAAGTACCCTGGGGCCAGTCATTCCCTCTCCCCTGCACCACAGCCTCCCCTGCAGACAACCCTGGGAAGTGCCTGGGGAGAAGAGCTTGGCTTTGCCCAGGAGATATATGTCTGTCTCCTGAAACCAGGCTGCTGGGAGTTCTGCCATGCGCTGTGCTGCATTCCCCTCCTAAGGTTCCTTCCCTGCTCTGCATCCTGTTCTGTGGCCACAGGGAAGCACTCCATCCCAGGAGACAGGATACTGTCCCCAGGCGCTCCAGGGCTGGGCATCCACTGGTTGGCAGCTCAGCTGCGCCTCCTCAGGAAACATGGCTATACTGACAGCTGCAGGCCAGGGCCCCACATCCCCGAAAGGGAAACGTGCACACATCTATGTGAGGCAAAGATGCTGAGCGGGGAGGGCAGTTTAAAGGTTTCTCCAATTTCCTCTGAAGGCTACCTGGACAGTGACTGGGGTGGCGCAGCCCAGGTCCACACCCTGCCCTTCCACTGAGCGCCACAGGGGAGCCTGCACCCATAAAGGGATGCATATGGGACAGGGGCAGCAGAGACACCATTCCCTTGAATCCCAAGAAGGCAAATAAACGTTGCTGCTCTGCCCCCTAGCTATGTGGAGGGTTGTGGGCTGGGGTGGGGCACAGGGCAGGCTGAGGAGGGATGCTCAGGATGGCGCCTTTACAGACTCGCCAAGGGCCCGTGGGCCTCCAGGGCCACATAAGGAAAAGGAACCACGACACCTCATCAATTTGGAATTAGAGAGCCCGGGCCTGGAGCTTGAGGCCTAATCCTAGAAGTCATTTCCAGGGATACAGGCAACAGTGGGTCCATGTTTTAGAATTTCCAAGGAAGCTGGGGAAATAAGCTTTCAAGGTTTAAGGCCCAAAGGAGGAATCTTCAGGAGTCGAAAGAGCACAGCGCTCCCTGCAGCTCTGTTATTTGCTGTGCAACACCAGGCAAATCTCTTCCCAGCCCTGAGCCCCAATCTTGTCTTTGACAAGGTGGAAATAACATCTACATAACGAATAGAAAGCTCCAATAAGGGAAACCACGTAATTACTACGTGAGCTACGTACTGCTCCGTAAACAGGGCTTTTATTTCTGGGCGGCTGGTGTGAAACGAGTGAGACTGGGCGAACACGCTGCGCTGCTTTCTCCCAAAACAAGATGAAAAGAATGGGCTAGAAACTGAGCGAGGACTGGGGGCGGTGGCCGTAAACCCACGCATGGTCTCCTTGCGGAGAGGAGGTGCCTGGCACCGGGGGGGCGCGAGCTGAACCCTGCGAGCGTGAGCCGGCCGCCACCGGCCAGGAGGCCGCAGTGGGCTGCTCCGCCCCGCCCCCTCGGAACAAGGCTGAGCGTCCCCGACGGCTCTTTTGTTCAGCGCAGCACAAAAATCACAAACATTTTTAGCTGCCCTGGGTTTTCCTAGCTGTTTGTTCTTTTCTCAAAGGTCCGAAGATCACAGAAAGGCATCCGAACACAATAGCTGGTAAGCCCGCTCCGTGCAGTTGAAACAACAAGGCCAGGGGCCCCTGCTGAAGGAGGGAAGGGGGGGGGCGCTAGGCCGCAGGAGCCTCCCGCGGGGCCTGCGGGGCGACAGATCAGGCTCCCCTCAACACTCACGTGGTCTCTCTCCTTCTGAGAAGCTGAGACTTCTCCTGTCTTCTGTCAAAGGCCTATATCAAAGCCCCAGGCACGGGATGATCTGCTCAAAGGAGGGCAGAGCATAGTGCCCAGTGCAGGGGGCTCCAGGCGGAGTGAGGGATCGTGGCCTCTGAGCTGGCCTTGGGCGACGTGTAATCTGCACCTCCGTTTTCTCACTTGGAACATGGGCTTAGTATTGATATCGATTCCACGGAACCGCCCTGAGAACGAGACGACACTGCATACAAAGTGCCAAGCACAGCGCCTGGCACTTGGAGCACCTCAGTTTATTGCTACGCCCACATCTGCACTGCCCTCATCCTCCACGCTTCCCGATGTCTGTGAAGGCGGGCCTTCCTCCCGTCTTGCAGGACCCCCTTCTCTGGCAAGGTTCCTGGGTCCTGAGAGAAGGGACGGCGGCATCCAGGGCAGAGAGGAACTGAAGAAGCTCAGCAGCGGTGTCCAGGAGCCCGCCTCCCCCAGACCTCTGCTCCTGTCTGGCCTGGTAACCTTCACGCCCTCCATTTCCGTCCCTGCTCTCTACCTGAAGACCTGTCAGCCACAAGTGGTGGTCTCGGCCCTGCAACCCTCCTTTGTACTCTGACTCTGAGGTGGGGGACGGGGAGCTACGAGACTTTCTGGTACAACCTGCAGAATGACAACGCAACGGCAGGGAAAGCACAGAAGGCAATCAGCAGCCTGTGCTCACCCAGCTCTGCCTGCAACTGGTCATATACAATCGAGCTACATTCGGCCTCAAAGAACAAAATTATGCCACTTGCAGGAAAATGGATGGAACTGCAGATCATTATGTTAAGTGAAATAAGCCAGACCGAGAAAGACAAATAGCGCATTTTCCCTAATTTGTGGAACTGGTGGGGGGAGGGAGGGACGGGGCACACGACAGGACATGAAAGTAGAAGGGAGAATGATTAGAGAAGGGAACATGGTTAGGGCAGAGGGCACACAGGGAGTCGTTGTAGGGCTTGCGGTTGATGATTGGCTCCTGGGCTATGGCTCTTTGGCTGTTAGGAGGTGGAGCCTTGCTGGGGGAGGGGCATGGGGTGTGGCCGGGAAGGTTCCGCTCCCCCCAGGCCCCACCCTCCTCTCCCTGCTTCCAGCTATGACCATGGTATGAGCAGCTTTTGTCTTCCAGGCCCCTCACCAGGCCATTTCTGCCTTGGAACCCGGTGACCACGAACTGAAACATATGCCAAACAAACCTCTTCTCAAAGTTGTGGGTGTTGGGAATTGTGTCCCAGCAAAGAGAAAAGTGACCAATAAATACATAAGGATAATGGGGGACAGATAGGATCAAAATACATTATATTCACGTATGAAAATGCTACATTGAAACTTAATATTTTGTAAAGTTCATAGGTACCAATAAAAATATATTTAAAAAAGAAACTCTAGAGTTAGGACAAAAGCATATATTTTAAAAAGCAAACAAGAGCTGGGTGTGATAGCACATGCCCATAATTCCCAGCACTGGAGAGGCTGAGGCAAGGCGGAGCAAACCTTCAAGGCCAGCCTGGGCCACACAGTGAGTTTAAGACTGACCCGGGCTACAAAAACAAAGAACAAGTCAATGAATGAAAAAATGAGAGAGAGAGGAAGAGAGAAGAAATAAAGAAAAAAGAACAAGCTGCGATGCTCTCCCTCTGTGTGCGTGTGTCCTTGAACAGTACCTATTAGCGTTTATCCCTCAGTTCTCCCTGTCTGGGTCCCTGGAAACGATCTATAGCTCTCCCTTACCAGACATTTCATGTAAATGAAATCATCCAAAAACAGGAATAAAAACACAAGGACTGAGGTTAAATGTAGGCAGGGAAGGCGTTTGCCCCACCCCGTCCGCACTGCCAGGGAAAGGCAGAAGCCCGCTCAGGGTCCAGCCAGAAAGTAACCCATGCCAAGCACCCTGAGGCCTGGCTCCAGCAAAGCCTGCAAGGAGAAGGGTGAGGGGTAGCTCCCAAGTGCCTTCCCCTGAGCAGCCAGCTCCGCTCCATAGCAAGAGGCAGAGGGTTTGAGGAGGCCACCGCCAGCCCCAAGCACCACAAATCAGCAGGGAAACTGCGAGGAGGAAGGAGTCTTAATTTCCCGATGGGGCGGGCACTGACAAACCCGCTCACCACCCATCAGCAGGAGAGCTGGGGCCCGCCGGTCTCCCTCTGACACCACAGGGTCTGGGAGAGGAGCGGCTGGCGTCTCTGTGCCCAAGACTGTCTGCAGCCCTCAAGGACTTTGCACTCAGGGTGGTAAGAGGCAGGTGTCACTGGCTGGAAGGGACAGGGACAGAGGCTGTGAGGCAGAGAGCCTGGGCACCTGCCTGGCTCTACAACTCTGGGTGACCTTGAAAGAGTCGCTCTTTGCTGGGCTCTTTCTCCTGCACCAAAAAATGAAGGAGCTCGATGAGATGATTTCTCTGTTCCCATTCAGCTGTGACATCCTATCACTCTGCTAGATGCGAATGAGAACCGGATCTAATCGGCTAGAACTAATTCATCCAATATTTTTAGGTAGCTTCAGTGTGCAAGCCTTTTAACCTGATAAAAGAAAAGATCCTACCTTTTGAATGCCTGGAGATGCTACAGGCAATGAGGGAGCAGAGAGACCCCGCCACCACCACGGGGGACAAGTTGTCCCACCCCAGCACAAAGGCCTTGCCTGAAGCTGGCTGTCGGTGTCCACTCCCCAGAGTGTCGACAACTCACCTTCACAAGATAGCTGGTATAATCCTGCCTATCACCCTCTTCCGACTGACAAGGGTTTGGGGGTTCTGGGGGCGCACAGAGGTCCTACTGCCTGCGTCATTAACATCTGTGCTGCAGCAGAGAACTCTGCCTGGGGTGTCTCTGGAGGCAGGGAACAGTGTGTTCTGTGGCTGGAAGAGCTGTGTCAAAAGAAGCTCTCCAGCTGAATTATTAAAGGCACTCTGAATACTGCTCAAGCTTCCCGTGACAGATGGCTTGGTGAGCCAATAGCTCTGAAACCAATTAAGAATGATCTCGAATTCTGAGGCAGCGCCATCACCATGAGTGACTTACAATGTCTCCAGGACCCACCGCAGGAAACACGGCCAGCTGTCTCCTCACACACGGGGAAGATCTTTGCAAAGGAGGAAGAGCGCCAGATGTGGGGGGTCTGGAGCCACTATACCTAGCCCAAGGGGACACAGAACCCTAATTACAGCATGCAGAGCAGAGGGGCCTTCAGAGATCTCTGGTCCTTGGGCTCCATGAGGTCCTAGAGCCTTAGGAAATAGGTGCTGTGTGACAAAGTGATCCAGGCCCAAAAGTTTTTAAAAGGTCACCTTCATCAAAGCTAAACAGGACTGTATACTCCAGGGCTCTGCAGTCTGTACTGTACTCCATGTATCCAGAAAAAGCAGAATAAAACATAGACTTCCATCTTTATGGGTTCTACATACAAGGTCTCAACCAATTACGGATTGAAAATAGTCCAAAGGAAAAAAGATTGAGTCGATGCCGAACCTGCATTGTCTGAAACCAGATGTTTTTCTTATCATTATTCCCTAAACAATGAGTAACTATTTCCACAGCATTTACCTTAGTAACCTGGAAATAATAAAATCTTTTTCACTAGGCTGTGTTCCAAGAGTGTTGTTCCATGGGATTCACTTTGAGAAGTGTGGCTCTAGTCCACAGATCTCACTTACAGATGAAGAGAGAGAGGGACAGAGTGGTCACAAACAAAGCCAGACCGCAGGTGGAGTCTCTCATGCTAAGTGATAATGTTTCAGGTACTTGGCAGCAGCTTTAAGGCAAATTCCAAGGTTTTCTCCAGGAAGTCACAAGATCAATGTCACCGTATGAATCCAAGTCCTAGGGGTCTCCTGGGGGGCAATGGATTGGAGTAACAGCATGAGAGACCCCTGAGACCTCCTAGCCTGGCACAGTTACATGTTTTTGCCGGACAGCAACTGCTTAATGTGCCTATGTGTTCCCTGGTGGTCTGTGCACGCCTCCGGACAAGGGTGACGTATGCTTGGTCATGAGTGCATCCCAGTGCAAGCCAGGGACAGTGAACAGACAGTGCTCAAGAAATATTTGCTGATTGACAGACTGAAGAGCACAGGCTTTAATATCGGCTGCCAAAAACCCAAGATGCCTTGAAAATGTGCCCTCTTGTTTCTGGAGGGAAGAGCTCCATGGACATAGAATGCCAATGCACCACCACATGGAACAGTCCACCAGGTCCCCAGGGGTGAAGTGTCCTTCACGGACCAGGACACACCTTTGTTTCTATCAAGGCTGCCGGTGCACACGGCAGCCCCAGCTATGGAAGTACGGAAGGAATAGGCTGCAAAATGAACATCACCTCAGTCTCTCAGAAGCCAACCCTGTACTTACTCTATTGCACACTAACTGAGCAGTTACCCACAAGTAAAGGCTGGATCCCCGCCCCTAAGCTGCCAACAGCTTAGAAGCTGAGAAACGAGGTCTGCAGAAGAGATCACATAGGGAACAAAAAGACACTGACATTCAGATGTCCAGGCTAACTGCCTCCCTCAGGACAGAGATGGAGCATGATTCTGCCGGGAAGCTGCACTGGTATTAAATCAGGCAGTGATGCTCTGAACCTCCACCTCCCCCAACCCTCACCTAGACTAGCTCTAAAAAATGGAAGTGTGAGACAGCTTGGGGTCTCAGTTTTTTTAATCCCATTGCTATCCTCAAGGGTACTCTGGCCCTTGGAACACAGGGTCCCTCTAGCCAGGACTACTCCCTAGAGGGGAGGGTTCTGGGGCCCCAAAGCAAGCACACAGCTGGGGAGGATAATGGTCCAAGCCCAGGGCGAGCAACAGAGGGCTGGGACAGCCACTCTCCTAGCCCTGATTCCAAGCTCTTGGTGGTGCCAGGCATCCCCAGTCCCCTGGCAATATCTGCTTGCCCCAGGCACCCAAACACCACAGTGACTCTCAATTGAAATTGTGCCGGAACTAAGCTGAAATGTCCATGCCAAGAAGTGGGGACAGACCTAAAGGTTGTTGGAGCCATCGGGCAGAGGCTATCCTGTGTGCGGACAAAGTCCCTGTGTGCGGACAGCTCAGGGAAGCCACCGGAGCTGCCATCCACACTCCTCACCCCCTCCCCACAACGGCAGGGAGCCCAGAAGAACAGCATCCTCAGCAGGAGAGGGAAGGGCAGGTGGCACTCCTGGGCAAGGCAAAGGAGAGCCCTGGGCACAACACGGGCCCTTCTCGGAAACAGTGACGAGGAAAACAGGAGAACTCCTTCCTCCTGCTTAGAAGATGCCTGGAGATGCGGCAGGAGATACAGAGGGTGCTGATTCTTGAGGGTTTCAGACAATCCTTGGAGCCCACTGGCTGAATCAAGATGGCCTTCCACATGCATGTGAACACTGTGCATCTAGAATGCCACAGAGCTGGAGTACAACCATGGCTCCGCAGGAGCCAGACCAACAAGGATCTGGGGCTCAGGTGGGCAAGGGACACCATGATGCAGGTTTTTTAGAACTGACTCCAGTTTCTAGGCCAGGGTAGACACTAGGCTCAGCTGAAGAAAGAGGGGCTCCTTCTGAACAGGGTTCCCAGGGAGGGGGGTCCAAGGTCCCCCCAGCCCAGGAGCAGGTGATGGCTACATTCACTGTCCTCTGTGGTTTGGCCTCTGCCTGTTCCTGGTCAGAGTACTAGCAATGGGCCTGAGATGAGATCCTGGGTGTGGACAGCTTCACTGTGGGGGAACCCCAAGAAACAAAGGGAGAAAGAGGCCAAAAAAGGGGGAAACCTCATGTATGGGATATGTTACCTCACCGGTGCTGTAGATATGGCCACTCTGAACTCTCACAAGACCATCCCCTGCGGCTTCAGGTGAACCTACAGGTGACTAAGGACATCCGACTGCGGCTGCCAAAATGCAACACATACTTCACCATCTATGCTTTTTCCCTGGGCCACCAAAAGAAGGTAAATGCTGAACTGAATTCTCAATCCAAACAATTAAAATACCTTACTTTCTACTTCCTCTTCCTACATGTTTTTTTTTTTGCTCTTGTTATTTGATCTTAACATTGCTTATGTCTTCTTTATCAGACGCTACCTTAAAATCTTTGTAAATACATGGAGCTTAAGATATAATACATAAATCAAAAATATGTAAATTAAAATTTTGATTCAAGCAGCCTTCTAACAAGTTATGACATCCCTTACGATAAATGAGGATAATACCGCACATACCATAAAACTACCTTTAGTGGTCAGCAAATAAAACGTCAGCGGTGACAAATGACCACCTTACATGTGTACTCTAAGGTTATTTTAAAATTTCTGTTTATCGCAGACCCACCTTGAGTAAGCCATTGAAATTTCTTTTTCTTTGCGAAGTTGAGCCTCACTATTAACTCAGAGGTGAGGCCGAGGAACTGCCTGACACATGCAGCGCAAGCCAGGATATGGCTGGCAGGACAGGTGCCAGGCCTGGGTCTGAGGACAGCTGGCCAGTAGTGTAGTGAAGGGGTCTGGCAGGGGGTTCTGCCCCCAGATTGGCACCAGCTGTCCCATGGGTACAGATATGACTCAGTCACACTACCTAGCCCTTGAGGAAATTGTGGTCCATGGCAAAGATAGGTCAGAAGTCATTGCTCATTGGTGCATGAGACCAGTCACCCTGCAATAACTGATCCATCCATCCATCCATCCATCCATACATACATACATACATACATCCATCTATCCGTACATCCATCCGTATATCCATATAGCCTTCCTCCTATCCATCTGACAAGGGTTTGAGAGACCACGCATGAAACCTTAAGCCTAGCACAGGAGAATGCAAGGTGATGAAGCTAATTCCTGCTCTCCAGGAAGAAGCCCATGTCCGGATTGCATCTTCCAACTTTGACATTCCTCAGTTCTGTGACTATCTTGACAAAGATCCAATAGCACAAAGTGATTGAAAACCATTCAGGCGTCAGAAGCATGTAGGGACAGAATGTCCATTCTAGAGAAAAGAGAAGTACCGAAAAACAGCCCTGAAAGGTTCCTCCTCTGGCCCTCAGTCTTATGCCAACACTTCTCCCAGGAGCAAGCAGATCGTCCAAAAACGACACCCACCACCCTGCAGCTGGCAGAGGGAGGCTCGGTCTCTCAGAGCCCTCTGTCCTGCCCTGGCTGCCCTGTTGGAAACCCTGCGAACTGGCTAGAGGTGATCTGATTGTTTTGCCTAGTGTGATGGAATTATGATTTGACAAAACAGAAAGACCCCCCAAATCCTCCCAGAGAGACAGAAAGAAATATGTGATCTCTGTGTGTTCTATTCTGTAATGGACTGCAGCAAGCAACACTTAGGCCCATTTTGCAAACTGTTCCCCTTCCAGGTTTTCAGAAGCAGGATAGGAAATTCAAAGAATAGGTCCTGAGAGGCAAAGGTGGGAGGATTCTGAGAGGTCAGGGATGGATGTTGGCCTTCAACAAGTGTTTGCTTTGGGAAAAAATCTTTTCTACACAGTTCCCCAGTGAACCTGAACGTTCAGAGTAGCGCCTGAAAGAGAGGTCCAAGTGAGGGCAGGATAGCAAAGCTGAAACCAAGCTTCTGAAATTATCTAACAGTAGACAGCTATCAGACTGAGTCCTGAAGTTTCTCTAAATGATAGTGTGACTCTCCAAAGAAGTAATTACGTAAGTGTGCAACCTTCCATCTTGTAGAAGGACAGAATCTCAGAGCTGGAAGGCGGCCCCAACATTATTAAACCATTTCCTCACACAGACAGTCCAGGAACCCAAGGTCCAGACCCAGGAAAAAGCCCGTGACTGGTTCTGGGTCCACAAGGGTCTGTAACCCATGACAGGGCTGAGGAAGGGAGAAGCATGGAGGACACTCCTGTCACTTCCTCCTGGGGGGTCCAGGTCTGATCACGTGAGCACTGTCAACTCACCCTCAGTGTCGCCCCCAGGAAGCCAGGAAGCAAGTGAGTAAGAAACAACGCCAGGGCCTCAACCTCACCAACAGACACTGTCACGCACCAAGAAATCCAAGCCAGAAGCCTGGGTGCATCCTGGACCCAGGGCGCACTCCTGCTCCTGTCCAGTTCCCCCTCTTTGAGTCTCATCCAGTCCCCAAACCTGCATGATTTCATTCCCTTCCACAGATCCCCATTATGCTGCCAACCTAACCTTTTCTAAAATGAAAATGTGGCCAGCCCTCCTTACCTGCACAAGATAAGGTCCAAATGCCACTGCATGGTTTATGAGGTCCTCCAAGCCCGACCCCTGACCAGTCCCTAACCTGAGCATCTGGCACCTGCACTGGATGCTCAATCCTTTGAAGCACCAGGTGCTGGTACCCATGGGGCCCCATTTACCTAAAATGTCCTTTATTCCTGAACAGCTCTGACCTACCATCCAAGAAATCCCCTTTCTGGATGCCCCTGTGACCTCCAGTTGGGTCAGGGTTATTCTCCTGGGTGTTCAGAGCCCCCTCACCCAGCCAGCCATCTGGTGCATCTAATTTGGGCGTCTCTCCCATTGCACTCTACGTTCCTAGGAGAGGGAGACTTTTACTTCTGTTTCTTCAGATCTTAAAACTCTGCCACACAATAAATACTGGCCATGAAAGAATGAGGGAATGAATACATGAATGCATGAATAACACACCAACACTGAAGAGTTAGTACAACTGTCTTGTCCCAGCAGCCAGCAAAGTAACCCAAATGCCAGCAGTCATTTTACTTCCCTTGGAAGGTAGAAAAGCAGCTGAGTCATAAAAATGAAATAAAACTTTTCATCTTTAAAAAATGACTTTATATAGCTCAGTCGGTGCTCATGCTCATTCGACCCTGGAAAAAATATTGTGTGTGGGGAAGGTGGTGGGCCCAGGCAGAGAGGGAGAGCATTAAAGGACGTCTGCAGAAAGCAGTCAGGACAAACGCTGAAATCTATATTTACACTGTAGCAATAGACCTTCTGCTGCCATCGTCAGCATTATTACTAATATTATTGTTGTTGTTGTTGTTATAACAGCTCTACTGACACATAATTCCTGTACCATACAATTCCCTTATTTAAAATGTACAATTCAATGGATTTTGTCATATTCACAGAGTTGTGCACCTGCCACACAATGGATTTTAAAACATTTTCCATCATCTCCAAAAGAATCCCATGCCCTTGGGCTATGATTTCCCCAGACCCCAAGCCCCCTGCCCCAGCACATGGCAACTACTTTGGCTTCTTTCAGATGTTTTGTGTACATAGGAGCACGTAACATGGCCTTTTACGGCTGGCTTCTTTCACACATCATGATGCTCCAAACACTCACCCGTGTTGTAATGTATGGATTCTTTGTTCTTTACAGCCAAATAATAGTCTATCACAGAACCTACCATCAGGTTAAAAACATCCCTTAGTTATCATGGGCCAAATGAGTATACAGTGAAGGCTAAATAAAAAGAGGTGAATAGAATGATTTCCGGGCTCCAGGGGGGGAGTCAAAGCCCTCTCATAGAATTTGTGATTCTCTCAGGGCTAAGACCACAGCTTTCTTTGGGTGGCCCATATTTATTTAGTTATCAGAAGAAAGGAGGGGAGGAGTACTCAAGAAGGGTAGAACCACTCAAGGGCTTCTCCAAGTAAGGTATTAAGTTAATCCACCTAGGAGTGAGATGCATGAGGCTATAGTCTTTATCTAGTTGAAATGGATCTAGGTGATTATTCCTTTGAGGATTTCTGGCTTCATCAGCCATTACAGGCCTTAGAAGGGATTAGTGACTCACAGAGGTTCACTTACTATGAGTCGATCGCCCATCTCCAGACAAGGAGCCTAGGCCTTGGACAGACTCATAAGTAAACATGAAAAGTCAATTGGTTAATTTAAGTCCTGCTCAGGGCTGCTTCACAGTGGTCTCCATCAACCTACCACATTTTGTTTATCAGTCAAGTTGTTTTCCTCTTTCAACTAGTAGAGTAACACAGGTATAAACACTTACGTGCATTTTTTGCATGGATGTATGTTTCCAATTCTCTTGGGAATACCCTAGGTGTGGAAGGGATGATGTGGCCACTTGATGTTTGATTGCGGAGCCACCGGACTGTTTCCTACAATAGATGCACCCCTCTTTATTGCCACCAGCAGTGAACAAGGGCTCCACTTTCTCCACTTTCTCACCAGCTCTTGTCATTGGCCGGTCTTGGAGCTATCCAAGTGCAGGTAAACAGGTGCCTCACTGAGGCTCTGATTCACATTTCCCTGATGGTGAATGCTGCACTTTGGTTCATGAGCTTTTTGGCCATCTCTATACCTCTGCTGTCACTCCCTCGGGCTCAGTAGACCCTCAGGATCTCCTGGTATATCTATGTCCTCTCTGAGGACCCAGGATCGGCATTTATAGAGAGGACTCTGGAGCTGACTTTGAAGTGACAGACAAGGACTGAGCAGCCAGCTTCTAAACACTGCAGGGCTGGGGCAAAGGCAGAGAACAGTGAGTTGGCCCTTGCCGATCCTACAAATGAGTTGTGCAGACTGTGGATGGGACCAGCAAATGCTTCTGCACAATCATAATTAATGCTTCAGGAACAGAGGGCAGGGACAGAGACAGGGACAGGGACAGGGACAGGTGATTTGGGCTTAGGAGTATAGTGTGGTTCAGGGCAAGGGTTCTCAGAAGCAACGATGCTGAGCTCAGCTTACACCATCAGTAGGTTTCCGCAGCAGGAGTTGGTGAAGGGCATGCCACGTCAGGACTCAATGCAGGCACGCTCGGAGGCAGGAAGAGGAGAAGGGACGCAGCAGACAACCTGAAGAGGCTGACAGGGGACTGTACCTCTGCCATTGTGGAGAAACGTGCCCATGCCCACAAACGAGGCATGATCAAGAAGGGCCTGCATGCCATAACAGATGTGGCTTTGTCCCGCAAGCCACAAGTAAGGACGCAGGCAGGGGCCAGGATGGCAGGCTCGGCAAGGGCCTGTTCACGTCAGGACCTGCAAACACCCAGGCCTGCCTGTCAAACCAAGGCCTGGAGAGCTCTTCAAGCAGCAGCATGTGGGCGCCTCCCTCACTGCATGCCACCTGGCCATGCTCCCAATAACCTGTCCCGCTCACCAGTGATGGTGAACCCCTTAGGGCTTTCAATGATACAAACACCCCACCACAGCATGCGTGCCATAGTTCGCCACCACAGCCCAGGGCGCTCTCTTCCATGCTGGCCCGATCCTTTTCCACTGGTGAGGGAAGCAGCCTGTGATGTTGCAGGCAGCAAATCACCAAAGATCTGACCCTGCACTGCCCAACTACCCTAGAATCCGAGCCCAAACCAGAGATCCCTTACCTGTGCCTTATTGCAGGCTGATCAGGCCCGCAATCTCCCAAGCAAGTGGATGGCGAAGGCTTAGATAAACAGACGACTGAAATGATTTCAGGGCTCCAAAAGGGTCTACCTCTCTTACAGCTTCCATATTCTCTGGGTTTAGACAAAGCCTTCTCTGGGCAGCCCGTATTTATTTGGTTTACAAACAAGGGAGGGGGAATACTGAAGAAAACTCAGGAACCTGAGCAGGACTTGGGAAACCCTTCAAGGACTTCTCCAGGTAATACATTATGTTAATTTAGGAGGACTATGTTATCTCCAGGAAGGCCTTCACAACAGGAGTGAGATGCCTGCGGCTGCAGTCTCCTTGTAGTTAACTGGGGTTGGAGTCAGATGTCCTCAGTTATGGCCTTACCTTGTCCTTTGAGGTGTCACAGCTTCACAGGCCAACACAGGCCTCAGTGGCGACCAGTAACACACAGAGGTTTACTATTAGTCTACTGTCCATCTCCAGACAAGGTGCCTAAGCTCTGGAGAACTCACAAATAAACATGGAAAGCCAACTGGTTAATATTAAATCCTGCTCAGAGCCACTCTGTAGTGGTTTTCAACACCCTCTGCTCATTTCCAAACATGGCCTTCTTCTTTGCCCTCCAAGGGATGCGTGACCAGCTCTGCTGTCTGTAAGGGGGAGCCTTCTTCCATCTAGCTCCGCCTTCCCAGCAGTGCCTCAGTAAGAGGAAGGGTGAGGCCTGGGCCAGCTGCCAGCTGTTCCCAGCAAACTAGACCCCCAGTATGTGGCTATGGAGAGCGTGGCTATTCTATGAGATACCAACATGCACAAACCAGAAGTCACCAAAATGGCTTGGGATCTGCTGTAGCAGAGAAATGCTCCTCCAGAAAGCACTGCTTGGGGCTGTTAGACACTTTCCATGAGCAGTCCTCCACGCTGGCCACCATGAGTGATGCAAGGGACAGGTCAAACTGAGAACTGCGAGCTCAGCCTCCTTCTGGGGCAGGGCAGGGAGGTAGAGTCAGAGGAGGTGACAAATCTCAATAGTACGTGTTGCTAGTGACTGTGGCATACACAGGCTATTTTCACCACAAGAGTTACAACACTGCACACAGTAGAAGGAACACTGGATTATGTCTGAGGCCTGGACCTGATATTTTCTAGTTTATGACCTTGGGAAAATCCTATAAAATGGGGCAGTGTCTCTCATGTCTGTTCCTAAGGGCCTCAGTGAATGAATGTAGCAACGAAGAAAGAAGTCCAAGCAGGTGGTCAGCATAGGGCAGGGCCAAGAGAAGATGCTGGAAGCCAGCCAGTGAGCCTCGGGGAGCCAGGCAGGAGGACTTAACTCATAAGGAGCCAGCAGGGCCCATTAGTACCCATCTGTCACCTCTGAGGAAGAGGGTAGCATAGCACAGTGATTGAGAGCAGGAACCTTAGGGCCAGGGGACCAAGGTATGAAACCAGCCTGCCTTTTTACAGGGTGTGACACCTGGGCATGTGTTTCCTTTCTGTGCCTCTGCTTCTTCACCTGTAAAATGGGGACAGAAGTAGTACTGACCCCAAGTCATCAGAGTAATTAAATAGCCAAGTGCTCAGCACACAACACACACTCATTCAGTGTGAGCTATTAAACCACTGCAGAGGAAACCAGTTTTTGGAGACACTGACATCAGCCTTTGTGGGGAGATAATACATGAGACTTATCTATGCACTACGTCAGAGTTGAAGAGCTGGCAGGCAATGGCACATTTTCACTCTTGCTTAGAGACTGGAGCTGATACCCACACACAGGGAGGTACACGTTGTGATAAAAAAAAGCAGTGAATGTTGAAATTTCTTTTAAAACTTTTTTACATTGAAAGACACACTGCCATGACTCCTTGCCAGAAAAATTCCCCCTCACTTCAAATATACTCATCTCATCTAGCTTGCCCCTTCCTGGAGCAGTTCTGGAACTGCTCTCTCTTGTGTGTCTTTAGCTGCACTGTCATGGCTACTTTAATCCTCATGAGTTGATTCAAAACGTTTGCCTTTTGTGGTCTTTCTGACTCTGGGGAAGAATTAAGAGTCACACAGTGCCAGATCCAGTGACTAAGGAGGGCAAAGACACAGCATTATGTTTTTGTAAGTCTGCCTTTCTGCTGCATGGTACTCAGCAGTGGTAGTCACCATATTTTTAATCATTCTTTGAAATCACAAAAGAGGACTTCCAGAACTGCTTCAGAAAGTGGCAAGGGTGACAGAATAAGTGTATTCTAAAGGACGGGAAAGATTTTGAGGGTTACTAGTGGCAATACATCTTTTAGTACAATAAATTTTTAAATTTAAGGATTCACCATGTATTTGATCACCCTTTGTAAAATGCTTGAAGACCAATAACAAGGGTCTTTCACAGAAGTACACAGTTTTAGAGTTTATGCAAGTCTCCACATAAAACTCTGAGAAACACAATGTGATTCTCATTTTACCAATGATGTAAGAAAGTGAAGCAAGACTTTAGTTCAGTTTGTTTAATGCCTTGCTTGCATAGTTACATCCTATCAAAACTGGACTTTCTGGTTCACAAGGGCAGAACCAGCTCCCTTCTGTCAGCCAAATCTTCCAGTTAACTGAGGTTAAGCGAAACAGAAGTTTATACCATCTCATCCCAAAGCTCTGCCTTGGAGGAAGTGGCAGGCAGATGGCGAGACCACACAGTCCCAAGAATTTGGCAGAGGGAGGCTGGTGCAACTGATCAGTCAGGTCATGCAGCAGGCGATATGGAGAAGTGGCAGCTGAAGCTCGAGATGCCCTTCCTATCGAGCAGGCAGATGGCTACAGGGCCCTGCACCCCGATGAGGAGAAGGTAATTAATTTTTTCTGAATAGTACTAGCATTATGGAGCTGACACCACAGGTGGAAAACTTTACCAGCTCCATGGATGGGGGAGAAAGGGGTACACCATTTCTTCCAAAGTCAGAGGAGAAAGTATGGAGAATTCTACAGGTGTCCAAGAGTTCAGGAAGAACTGGAGATAAAAATAGGCTCTGGACCTTCAGGAGAGATTGACAGGTGCTGGTTAGGGTGCAGTGTCCACTTGATTGGCTTTGGGATCTACCTCAGGTAGAGGTGACGCTCACTTGCGGGTGTGACTGGGTGGATCATGGAGATGTGGCCTTGGGGTCTCCGTCTGGTCCTTTACTCCTGCCTCTCTGGTACTGGTTCCTTGCTCTGCTTCATGTCTGCCATGAACTAGGCAACTCTGTTCTGACAGGCCCTTCCACAATGATGCTTTTGCCCTGAAGTCCGCTGGCCATGAACTGCATTCCCCAAAACTGTGACTAATTCAACCTCTCTTCCTTTAAGTAGTGGGTGTCAGGTACCGTGTTCAGTGACAGAAAAGTTACCAATACATTGCACAAGCGATAGCATCTATTGGACTCAAAGAATGTCTGCAACAAGGAAATTACATTTTCAGTCTCTAGCACGCTAAGCATTTCACATGTTAACCACCTCTGCTATAAATGACTACTACAGGCAGATGCTCTGGTGTTTAATAGGCCCTCAGGTATGTGATGCAGTAACTAGTTACCATGCTGTACTGGATATCTGGGCACGACTGTGCCAGGTATTGAAACATCTAACAAACATTAAATCATTTAATTCTTGCACTGCGCTGCCCTTAAGAGGAAGTACCATCTTACAATGGCCCAAGGTAGAGTGAGGTTAAATGGCCAGGGTGAGGCCAGGAAGTAGGTGAGGGGCGGGGCTGGAAGTCAAACCTAGGCAGTCTGACTCCAGTGTGTGCTCCTGACATCCCCACTGGGCCCAGAGCGCCCCTTTGGCCTTGTCCTGAGACAAGAAAAAGACAACCCAACAGCTAGGCCCTTGCAAAGGCAAACGCTGGGACTCTCAGGAACCAAAACCTACTGGCAGGGCAGGCTCTCCAAGGCCCTGATAACCACTGTGGAACAACAAATCCACACCCCAACTCCATGCATGCAAAGCTGGAGGTTTGCAGAGCCCTGGAAGTCAGTCCAGATGAACAGCAGAGATACCAAGGGGTTTATTTCATTTTATCCCAGTATAAAATTTATAACATTTTAAGTGACAACGGAGACTGTGGTTCCAGAGCAGCCATACAGAAATCTTCCAAAGCCATGACAATGGTCCGATGGCTGTGAATTCTGGCTATTGGGAAGCTTTGGAAGCAGAGGTTGTTGGCACTAACAGCTATAAAAATGTACTGCCCACACCTGGCAGGAGACCCAGAAGGTACCTGTCTCTGCCTAGAGGCAGGAAGAAGAGAATGCAGTGCTTGGGGCTACAATGGCTTGGAAAAAGCTGACAGATCTTGCTACAGGCCCAGAAGCTGCTGACATCCATCTTGGCGTGGTTCTGTGGTCTGAGATGGCCAAGCCACCAGCCCATCAGCCAGGAAGAAAGACACAACCACAGGAAATGTCTGATTTTTCATTGAAATGGAGATGGGAGACTATAAGAGCAGCAGGGAGAGCAGGAGAATGGATCTGGGCAGCACATCCTAACAGCCCCACAAACACAAACACCGCTCTAGACACTGTCCCCAAAGTTCCTCCTTCTGTCCCGTTCTTCTCCTGATGCCCCCACCCCACCCTTAAAGTCTTGGTGCTCTCTGTACTCAGAACTAAGCATGGCTCTTGCTGACCATCATGGACGACCCTGAGTGATCTTTCCCACCACGGCAGGAGTTGGGCAAGGCTGGGTTTTGTGCTCTTGCAGTGGGACTCCAGGGGACCTGTGAACTGGCCCCGGCTTCCCAGAGGAGGTGTAGGTGTGCACAGCCTTGCTCCAGAAGGACCCTCCTGCCCTGGAGGCCACATGCTTTACGCCAGCTAGGGCTCCAGGCACACGGTGGGAAGGGTGATCAGCCCTGGCCGGCAATGAGCTTCTCTGCAGACCCATGAACCCAGAGAACTCTGGGGGAACAGGGTGCAGATGCAACCTATGTGGGCTCAGAGCACAAAAGTGGAGAACAACAGGGAAGCCATTGTTGCAGTCTAATATTCAGAACAGCATTCCCACAATCTGGCCAGCAATAAAATTATGGGCTGCTTTGGAAGTGGCCAGTCCCCAGGGTGGGAAGTGATCAAGCTGAGGCCTGGTCCATGAGGGATGAGGAGGGACATTCTAACTCGAGGAAAGATGCCCTGGTAGGTCCCTCCTACCCCTCAGAACCTACAAGTATATTAAGAGAATCAGTCACAGCCTCTAGAGTTAAGAAAGACACTTTAATTTACCCTTCTTGTTTTATAAAGAGGAAACCAAGGCAGAGGGGAAGGCAGTAACTTGAACCAAGCCACCCAAGTCTATCTCTCTGTCCCTTTATCAAACAAGTCATGAGCAGGAAGAGAGGCCTTCAGCTCGTCAGGGAGAGGGGAGAGGCAGTGAAGAGGGCTGGGAGAGGAGAGGCAAAGTACCACTGGCTTCATTCTCTGGGGCTGAGGACACCAGACACCTCCACGCCTCCATGGAGAACCCAGGCTGGCTGGGAACCCAGCCCCACCTCAGCACCAGGAGGCTGAGACCCACAAGAAAGAGGCTACCAGAGAAATAAGCTGCGTATACAATAAATGGAAGAATGGGCTTTCTGGGAGTGAAGAGGCAGGCTATAAAACTCAACTTAAAAAGGGGGGGGCCCTTCCACCATGTCCCTTCCCTGATGGAGAAGCTATTGCTGGCCTGACTGGATACAGCCCCACTAAAACCTACAGCACGAGATTCTCCAGTGGTCAAAAATCCCAAGAAACAGCCCGAGGCCAGCCATGCACAACACTCTTTAATGACTCACTGATCACAGTGCTGCCAGGGACACAGTAGGTTGTGAGGAAAAGCGATAAAATAAATAGGTGTGCTGGCCAAGGTTAGAGCAGAAATCCAGGCTTTGACAAATATGACTGTGGACAGAGGTGGGAGGGCCGTTTGTGTGGGGCTAAGACACCAGGTAGGATGCTCTTAGGTGGCTTAATGGAAGACCGCAGCTGACCTTAACATGCAAGTACATGCAGCAGGCTGTGAGGTGGCTGCTGACCTCTCACTTCTGCTGCTTCCTCACTTAGGAAATAGAGGCAGCATCTAGGAAACCACTGCCCAGAGGGGAGGTGCACAAAGGGGAGGTAGGGCACTGAGACCAGAGACAGGGTCCTTGTCCTGACAAAGCGGCCAACTGACCCTGAGCAATTGCAACCTGCAAAATGAGAACAAAACTACCTACCATCCTATCTCACTGAATTTGGGTAGAGAACAAACTGCAAATATGAATGAAACACTAGCCGCCTAGGCACTCACAGCTCCGAGTATTTGGTGAGCAGCTGCCAAGGCTACAACACGTCTGTCAAAGGTCATGTCAGGCTTAGACAAGCCAAGCCCAACCAAGTAAATAACTTCTTCTTTGCCTCTGCACGGTAAGAGCCTGTTATGGTTTAGAACTAAAATGTCCCCTAACATACAAAGGTCTCAGCATGTGGAAGGGGACTGGATCCTGGAGGCGCCATGCTCACCAGCTCAGCCATCCACAGGTAAATCCAGAGCTCAGCGTGCTGTTAGGAGGCAGGGCCTGGTGGGAGGTGGGCCCTGGGGTCGAGACCTGGAGGTGTATTTTTGTCCCCAGACCCTCCCTTCTCTCTCTGCTTCCTGGGTAGCCGGGGTTGAACAGCTCTCCTCACCACCCTCTTCTACCATGCTGCCTGTGCCTCGGAGCCAGTCAACCAGGGACTGAACCCACTGAAAACTGAGCTCCATAACCCTCCTCTCCTTCAAGCTGTGGGTGTTGGGTATTTTGTGTTAGCAACAGAAAAGTAACCTAGGGCTTAACTCACAAATTCCTGGACCCAGAGGCAAGTGTCTAGACCCAGAGGCAAATTCTCAAACTAAATGACCATTGGGAATGAGTGTGTAAAGTGAGGTGGTTAGAATTCGACTTGGTCAGGTTGCCCATAAACTTCGGCTTAATTGCACACAGTCCTGGGATCACTCCATACAAATGGGCTGGTGCCCAAGGGCTTCAGAGAAAGTGACCTCATTTGCTGGCTGTGGGAACCAGGGCACGGAAGGGTGCACAGGGCTTAGGGTGTGTCAGAAAATGAAGCGAGGGAGAACGTGGAGGGGAGCCATCTTCTGGGCAGGGGATGGGTGACATCCAGGACACATTACAAAGGAGAAGCTTGAAACACCTTAATGGTAGTGCTGCTAAATCCTTGGTACCATACTGTTGCAGGCTATTTTCAGTTCTAACTCACAAACAGGGCAGACAGCTCCTCACAGTCAGCTCCAATCTGGCCAGTTTCTCCATCTTTGGCACTGGTTTTTCCATACTAGGCTTCTGCACCATGGAAGAGGAAGGCAAACATGGTTTTCATCATGGCCAAGGACATGCAACTTGTCTGTAATCTCCAAAGACTGCGAAGAGCCAGGGGTGTTTTCACCCAAGGCAGGATGTGATCCCTTCCTGCTCAGCACACTGACACATTCCCCGGGCTTCATAGGTAGCCTCACACTGTGTGTCTGTAAATACTGCCCACTAGTAATGACCCCAGGGAGAAAGGGGGAAAGCTCAATCCAGCTCCTCTGTGTTTGCTGTTACATAATGTACACATGACGTTATTTTGTTCTCCGCTATTTACTGAGCACCCCTGAGGATCCAGGCTAATGATTCTTAAACATGAGGAAAAAAGGACACAAATTCCAGCATATCAGAACTAGAAGGCAATCTCTCTCTCAAACACCTCTTACCTGCTTGGTTTGCCACACTGAGGTCACATGCCTCAAATATGCCATACAGGAGAAAGGAAAAATCATTGTACATGCTGAGTACATCCACTTTATAGTTGAGGAAACTGAGGTTTTAAAAGCTAAGTATGATCTGCAAAGTCATATGGCCAGTGTTATAGGTTAGATTTCCAATATACCCCCAAATTTTCATGTGTGTGAAAGGTGAATGGATCAGTGGAGTCATCCACTGAGGAGTTCATAGTTGACTGTGCTGTTAGGAGTTAGGGCCTGGTTGGAGAAGTATGACCTGGAAGGATATATTCTTGACCCTAGCTCCTCCCTCCTCCCTCCTGGCTACCAAGAGTTGAACAGTCTTCCTCTACCAAGTCCTCCACCATACTGCTTCTACCATTGGTACTAGCTGACCATGGACTGAACCCACATGAAATTATAAGCCAAAGAACTCTCTCCTCCTTTAAGTTGTGTGTGTTGGGTATTATGTACCAGCTACAGGAAAGTGACTAACACAGCCAGTAAGTGGTGGGAATAGCAGGCAACCCAGCTTTCTACCTTACAGTCTAAATCCACAATGGAAATAATAGCATGTATCTACCCAGAAATCTTAAGTGATTGGGTTGTATCCCTTGAGCTAGAGAGTTCAATTCCTTCTTTCAGGCCACTGTTTGAAATTAATAACTAAATCTTACAACTCCAAGTTGTAGTTAGAGAACCAGAGCAGGATAATTGTTGGAGGGATGGTTTCAGCCTTCCCCAACAGGATTTAGGAGCCTGGGAACAGAGAGGCGGGCCAAGTTTTATTAGCCCAGGGTTCAATCCTCGAAGAGATCAATCACAGCCTTTATGGAGAGATACATATTCCCTGGACCTGTCAATGGATCCAACAACAATGCTAGGTGCTGAGTGGGGCTGACAGCTGGGTGCAGTGGCTCTCAGGAAGGCTCTGCTGAATGGGAGGTATCTCACCTGGGCCTGGAAGGATGAGTTGGTGAGTGGAAGAAGGAGAGCATCATGGATAAAGGGAAAATGTACCCAAAACCACAATGCAACTGGCAGGAGGAGAGGTGGGATGGAGGTCCCAGGTATCAAGCTACAGAGCTAGGCCTTTAGTCCTAACACAATGCTTGATACAGAGGAGGGGCTCAACAAATTTGGACAGGGAGTCATCATTAGCCTTAGGACGGGGCAGCACAACCTGTCCTTTGGATGCAGAGCATGGAGCTGTGGGTGATCTAAGAGACTATGTCCAGAAAAAAATGAAACTGAAAGTCAAGCAGTCCTTGTGAGGAGTTTCCAAGAGGAGGAGGATGGTGCAAACGATGGGAGAGAGTCAGGGTTCAGAGTCAGATAGGGTGTAGGAAGGAAAAGGCCAGAGGTGCTTTGAGTCCTAGGAGTGGAACAGACAGTTTCAAACTATGTCTGGACCCTCAGTTGTGGGAAGGCTAGCCCTCTAGACCACACAGACAGTCCCTGACTTAGAGTAGTTTGACTTTATGATGGTGCAGGTTTTGAATTTTGATCTTTTCCCAAGCTGGCACTCAGTAATATGACACCATCTTTTTGCAGCTGTCACTCACACAGAGTTTACCATGCTTCCTAGCTATGATGCACAGTGGCCTAAGTGTGTTAAGGATATTTTTGACTTACACCATTTCAACTTATGATGGGTGTACTGGTACCTAACTCTGTCATAGGTCAAGAAGTATCTGCATTTCTTGGGGACAGGGCCTGTGGCTTGTTCCCGAGCCCAGTACACAGCAGGGCTTGGACATATGTCTGTGGATTCATCACATGCACTGTTAATGCCACTAAGTTCACCTGGACAAGCCCAGATGTACTGAGATGGGAGTACAAGGACGACTTCTCAAAGATGCTTGGCCAGGGTTACAATGAATGTCCTGCTTCTCTGAGTAATCTCAGCTCCAGGTGACATGTGTATGCTCCACCAGGGAGTGCTTCTGTCCATTCACCTCTTCAAGTTGGGCGTGGGGACTTTGCTCTCCCCTTCCAACCCTCCTGGCTTCTTCCAGACAAGGGCCTCCCAGCTCCTGGAGATTCTACTCTGAACATGTTATAGCCCCTGCGGGTGGCAGAAGGTGACATCTGTGAGCCCCACAGCCTGGTGTGAGAGTGACACTTTTGGTATGAGGCCCCTCCAGGCTTCCCAGAGCTCCTGGAAGCAGGTGGGTCCGCCTTTCATAGTCACAGCTGTAGGCTGAGAATCTGAGGGGTGGGTCATGCTTGCAAAAAAGTGATTGTTGCAAACTTCTCAGACCAGCCAAAAATCAGTGGCAACAGCAAAGCATTTACACTTTTGAGAGGTAGCTGTGTCACCTTCACTTTTCTGCCTTGATTTATTCTGCATGAAATTATGGCCGAATCCCTGGGGTTTATTTTCATAGTTAGCAAGTTAGTCCACAGGCAGTGTTGGCACCACCCAACAGAGAGAACCCAATCTTCTAATCAATCCATGGCCAAAGTCTAGCCCGTGAGTTGACATGGACTGCCGGGAGATATGAAAGCAGCTTTGCCATTACGGCCTGTTTAAACACACCCCACAGCATTTCATGTTGACACCCTAATATTCAGTGGAATGGTGTCAGGGATGGGGCCTTTGGAAGATAACTAGTGCTCTTATAAGAAGAGATATGAGTTTTGTATCCACCATATGCAGATATAGCAAGGAGATGGTGTTCTGAAAATCTGGACGCAGCCTTCATGAGACACCTAATCTGCCAGCAAACTGATCTTAGACTTCCCAACCTCTAGAACTAAGAGAAATAAATCCCTGTTGCTTATAAGTCATCCAGTCTATGGCCTGTGTTATAGCAGCATCCACTAAGACAATCGGGAAGATTCATTTACAAGGCAGGATATTTTTACTCTTTACCTTGAAAGTCCAGTCAAAGCCCAGTTCCAGCCCAGGAATGACTCAACCTCCTGGTTCCAACAGATGACAACTCCTGATACACTGTGCTATGGCTTTGAAGTGACCCCAGACATTCTCGTAGTTGGCTATGTGAGTGACATATTTTGCTGTGATAAGAGCACAGAGCAACTTCCTTCCTTCCCTCTTCCTGTCCCTCAAGAATGCTGCATCTTCTTAGACCCCATCCATGTGAGCTATCAGCCTTAACTTCTGGGTTTCAAAATACAGATAGTCCCAACTTATGATGATTCAGTTTGAGATTTTTCAATGGTATGAGAGCAACAGCAACGTGGTAGAAACCATACTTCTCAATGTGAATTCTTGTTTTCCAAGACAGGATATGCTGTTTGATCCTCTCCTGTGATGCCAGGCAGAGGCAGCGAATGCCAGCTTCCAGTCACCGCCATGAACAAGAGGCAAACAAACAATGCTCTACAGCAGACTATGTTGTGGAGCTGGCACACTTAGTAGTTACAAGCATTCAATGCATTTCCAACTTAGGAGATTTTCAGATGATGTGAGTCTCTCAGGATATCACCATGCCATAAACCAAAGAACAACCATACCTTCCACCCAAGAGTGTGAGAGATGCTGAGAGCTTAGCTTGCACTGTTAGCCACCTCATTAAGATACAGAACTGAGGCTGAGACGGGCCTCACCCTGGCACCTGTAAGCTGCTCTCAGAAGTCACCCCTGCTAATGCCAGGACTGCCTTGTAGTAACCACAGGCCATACCTGTCATTCATGGAGGTGGCAGGCAGAACTGGCTATACAGGTACTCTGCCAACCTGCACTAGGCTGCACTTTCCAGAGAGGCCTGCTTCCATCCAAGCTGAGCTACTAGCTGTTAATAATTCTGCAACTCACTCTGTGGCTAATGTACTTCTTCCTGGGTGATTTGTTCTCATTATTCTCCCCCTCTTTAAGCACTATGAACCCAAAGGAAAGAAAACTCCCTTGGTATAGTAATAAACTGTGTGAGTCGTGAATTCATGCTTTGATCATCTTATTTTAACCATACACTGCAAACTCAGTCTTCCTGCCGACCCCTCATCCTCCTCAACCCCCAATCCTGTGTCATTCTCTCCCCACTCTTTCTCTCTGTATTCCTCCATTCCCAATCTAGCTCTGCCTTATCAGGCTTAGGGTGGCCCAGTCACTTGTTGGCCCAATGTGATCACAGGTACCCAAATGAATCCTGGGAGACCCTTAAGCTACTACAGTGTAGCACAAGCTTGCTGTGAGTGTTCAGTGGCCTGCTGAAGGAAAGGATACCTAGTTAGTGCTGCAGAGAGAAGAACTAATGATCTAGAGGAAATGCAACTCTGCCTGGCTCAAAGATCAGGAAGGAGAGTCTCCAGATGGGCCATCGAAGAGGACAGACACCCTGAGGTGGCATTAAGGTTGTCCTGGATACCACTGCAGAGCAGGCAGGGCGGGTCCTGTGGGCTTCTCTGGGAGGTAACACCCATGGGACAGGACAGTGACAAGAGGGACAGTGAGAATATGATGCTGGACCACTGCCAGCCTCTCCTGCCCCTACCCTCTCTTCCCTTTGGATCCCCTCCTTCCGTGCCTCCCCATCCAGGCCTCCAATCTCCCCAAGCATCTTCAGCACTGGTGCCAGCTCAAATAAATGATGAGCTTCAGAATCCTCTTACTTTCTTCCTAAATTACATTTCTGGAAAAGAATTGTGCCTGGGCTTGATATTTTGTTATTAGGTAAGTCTGAAATTGGTTAGAAAAACGTTTAACAGAATTTTAAATTAGCGAAATAAAAATCATCTCTTTAAAGGAATGGAAGAAAACATTTGGTAAAAAAAAAAAAGTTTGAGTGGACATGAAAACTGGCAATGTCAGCAACCAAAGACAGATGACCAAAGCCTTCCGAGGTCCGGGCCCTAAGCAGGAGCTTTTGGCCTTAATGAGCCTTTAAAAAACCAGACCAACGTGTCAGTTCTTAAGCTAAATCTGCCGTGTTTTATTTGGCCAGCAAATTATCTGCTTCATTATCAACTTAAAAATCAGAAGTTTCACATTAACACAGATTTCTGATTTCACTCAAAGACAAGAAAATCAAATGGGGCAACATCATATTCACATTATTAAAAAAAAAAAGCCAGAAACATCAATCACTCAGAAAGTAGGGCACAGATAGCTGGGCATTGTGGTGCACACCTGTACTCCCAGCTATTCGGAAGGCTAAAGCATGAGGATCACAAGTTCAGGGCCAGTGTGGGCTACTTATTTAGACTGTCTCAAGTTTTTTTAAAAAAGGGGAGACTGGGGATGTAGCTCAGCATGCTCCCTTGGTTTAATCCACAGTTCTAAAGAAAAGAAAAGCAACGAATACGTGGGATTTTGATCAAGTACTTTGCTTCCTTCTCTTTCAGAATGTGTGTGTGTGTGTGTGTGTTTTTTTTTTTTTCCCCCAGAATCTGTTTTTAAAAGCTGTATTACTTCCTTGGGGCATTTACCTGAAATTACACTATTCCAGACTGAATCTTGAGTTCTGAATCCCGGATGGCCTTCTTGTTAGAATACGTTACACTCAATGGATGATAGCCTTTTCTACTGAAAGCTACTCAGATGTTCTCTCATTTTATAATTTTGTCAAAAACAACCACCCACTCCTTTTGATCTTTGACAGGATAACAGTATGTGGCTGAGAGACAGGGACTTTTCTGGTCTGGTCTGTGTGAATGGCACTTATAGCTGGGCACATGCCATCAGGCGCTCCATGTCCTCCATGAAGCTCACCCAGGTTCTGGCTGCAAAGGTGGACCAGACAGTTCTGTCTCTACACAACTGGGCTCAAGGACTCCACCACTCCTGTTATGTAAAAGTGTGTTGCTGGATCACTGCAGGATGCTGTTAACCTTGGACAGCAGCCAAAAGGATGAAGGGTGAGTAAAGAAGTGGCCTGCAAGACCAAGGTCACACTGTGTTCTCCTCCCGGACACTGCCAACATGCTGGCAGGGGGCAACAGACAGAAGAAATGGAGGTGCCCGCCTGCCTTCTGCTCCGGTTATTCCTTTCAAATAATACGGTCTTTACGCCTGTACCTTGCTTACATGCTATCTTCCAGGCACTCTGAAAAATGAGTCTCGACGGAGTGCAATTACATTACTATGCACATGAAAGTCTTGTTCACTGTCAGCCCAAATATGCCGCTAGGACTACACTCCTGCCTTTATAGCTCCAAGTGCGTGATCCCTGGGCGAGTCAAGATAGGTCAGTTCTGACAGTAAGGGAAAGAGTTTCCATGCAAATACTGTGCTTCGCTTTATTAAGGGAGACAATAATTATTTTCACAGGGCCAAGGGGAATTAAGAGGAAGCAGTGAAGCAGCAGCCCAATGCCTGGGCACCTCGCTGTAGAGTGACTGACATTAATGAGGCCCCGTGAGGATCTCCATGCCTTTGTATTTCTGCAATTCCATCAGGACTGGCCAGCTTCACAATGTCCCCAGCAGGGCCAGGGACACAGCAAACATCCAGGCAAATCCTGGCTCCCAAACACACTTCCTCTTTTACAAACAGTACTGTAAAAGTCTCAAGGGCAGGGACAGCTTGGAAGGCCGGGCCCCTGGATCAAATGTTCCCATGGGCAGCTCCTTGATGTTGTGGAGTCAGCTCTGCTACCCTCAAACATAGGATCCTGGCATTTCTCTACAATCAACAGTAAATGGCTTACTTCAAGAGGTCAGCCAGTGTGGGCAGGACAGGAGGAGTTCAATTTAAAACCAGTCTCCATATACAAGCCTGATGTTTCTGAAAAACCAATTCTGCTGCTCACCTGGGGGCAGAGTGGCTGGAGGCCAAACACTCATTTCACCACGTCGCCTGCAGAAATGTCATCGTGCAACTGAAACATGGATGGCCAAGGAGCCATGGCGACATTCCCCTCAATGTGCAGCCAGTCACATTTAACTCAGTCCTTTCCACACTTGTTACAGAAAGTCCCTTTTATACATGTGGCACGGTGATTTAACTATGTTATGTGGCTTTTTCCCCCAGGAAGATGCTTACAAAAGTCTCTTCTGCTGTCTGGATGGCAAGTGAGGCTCTTTCATTGAGATATTTACTTGGCAAAGGAAACAGGCTGCAGTAATACAGATAAGGACAGTCCTCGGGGGCCCCATCATCCTATGCCACACCTTAGGGCGGAACCTTCCCAGGCCTATTTCACGGGGTGGGGTGTGGGAGAGATGGCGAGGTGGTTCTCCCCAGCAGGGCAGCACACTTCTACAGCACAGCCAGGCCCTCATCAAGTGCCCACTGAGCTTTTGATTTGGGCATGGAGCTCAGTTCACTTTAAGTGAACTTCTAAGAGCTACACTCACAGAGCATAGCCAACCTGCTTCCAAGAGGCCTTTCTGGGGAAACAAAAGTCATCTACTCCCTTCACATTTTGAGGGCAAAATACACAACAGGGGGTGCAGTTGGCTGTCTGTGAAGTTTACTGTTCCTCCAGCAGAATATCTTTATGGCTTTGCCAAGGGAGCTCACCAATCAGTGTCCCTGATTTAGCATCTGTATTAGTCAGTTTTTCATCAGTACAGTGAAACACTTGAACATTGACATTATAAACAAAAGTTTAGGTGGCTCAGAGTTCTGGAGATTGAAGACCATGGCACCAGCATGGGTTGGGCTCTGGTGAGGGTGGTATGGTGGATGGCATCACAATGGCAAGGGTATATGTGGGAGGGAGAGATCTCATCTCATAAGCAAGAGATCTCATCTCATAAGCAACGTAAGTGAGGGGGGCTAGGCTCGTTCCTTTTATAACAATGCTCTCATGAGAGCTCACCTGGGCTCCCCCGGAATCACCTTGATTCCTTCTAATGGCACCACCTGCGTGGCCCAAGGTCCTCCCACTAGGTCCCACTTCTAAAAGGTCTACCACCCCCACATCCCCACACTGAGGCCCATCCTCCACCCCATGAGCCCTAAGGGGACAAATCACAACTATACCACAGCAGCATCTCTGCCAATGTGTCTTGATCACATTCTACCTGTCTTATTTCCCCCACAATATAACCTCCTTGAAGCAGGAACCACGCTCCTTCTTTGCAATTCCTCCCAGCGTCCAATCCTGCAGTTCACACACACATACGCCCCATAAAATCTGAGAATCATGTTCCCCACGGATTGTCTTTAAAATGAAAATTTAATGTGAAGGCATGTTCCATAGGAAGTCTAGTGACGGTACCACTATAGAATTTCTTAACGGCCTGCCAACCCAGTGCTGAGGGAGCACCCTCTGAGTAAATATCTGTTCCCTCATTTTTCAGCAAACATCTCCAAGAGGCCTGGCACTCAGAACACACAGCCGGTCCACCTCATTTATTAGGACACACCTGGGCCAGGAACAATGTAGGGAGCAACGTTATGGATTCAGCGTTGCCCCAGCACTCATCTGTAGGCAGACAGCGGACCCAGGGGCTCCTCTTCCGTCCAGACTGCTCCTCATCTCTCCCCAGAGCACGCAGGTCCTTGGCAAGCCCCTGCCTCCTCAGATGGCATCTTGGTGCCTCCAGCTTCCCAGGGAGTGGGGAGGGGCACAGCCATCAAACAGGAAATGATCCCATCGCCGGAACAGCCTCACTTGGGTTCTTCTGTACACAGCTTTTTCCTTTCCAAATACAGTTTTATGGATGTCATTAAAAAATGATGACCTCAGTGCAGACCTTCTCCCTTACAAAGCAGGCCCACCCGCCACAGCCCCTTTATGAGTAACATCTTTGGGCTACAGCACCACCTCCAGGTCCACAGGCTATGCAAAGGCGGCGCAGGATTCTAAAGAAATTATGGCAAAAGACACAAGTTTTGTTCTCTCTTACTCAGATTTAACGCTAACAGAAACTGACAGGCTCAATCTTGGTTAATTAAAAAAAAAAAACCACAGGAATAAGGGCCAAGAAACTCATCTTCAGGTGTCAGAGGACAGAAGAGAATTGAATACATTTTATCTTCGAGTCCTGGTTTATGCATCCTAAGGGATGGGGCATTCTCTTATGAAGTGGGACCTCGTGCCTGGCACTTGATGAATCTGTATCAGCTGCAAAGTCTCCCAGATGTGATGGTTACCACACATCCAACATGAGAACCTGGGGAGAGACAGAGATGCCGGCTGCCTGGATGTCGGAGCCACAAGTCTGCGCTCCTACCACACACAGACTGAGTCCAACAGGGGGTTCGCAGACAGGGATACTACGGGTTCACAGTGCCTCTTGGTTCTAGGCCTAGCAATGGCAGGAATACTTTTTCAAAAAGATTAAAAATGACAGTTAAAGATGAAATAGTGTAATGCTCTGGATTTGCTTTAAAACAACTGGGGAGGGCCATGGATGTAGCTCAACAGCACAGTGACTACATTGATTCCTGGTACCAAAAAAAAGAATTAAAACAACTGGGGAAGAGGGAAAGTAGGGGCGCTCAGGATGAAACAGGGTCAGCTAAGCACCAACCAGTACTGGAGCTCCTTGGATATTACTAAAGCGCCCAAAATTATGTATGCATTAGACATTTCCCATAGTAAGAAGTGTTGCAAACACTATACACTGCAAACATACACAAAAAAGAAACAAAAGGAAGGAGATCAAGAGAGAGGGACGGAAGGAAAAGGGTATGAAAAAGGAATGAGGGTGTGTTATGCACACAGGCCAGCTCCAAGGAATGTAAACATGTACTGCACACGTGTACTAATACAAAAACAGTGAAAAATACTGCCAAGCATGGTGGTGCACGACTGCAATCCTAGCACTTAGGGGGACTGCTGCCAGTTGGAGGCCAGCCTGAGCTCCACAGTGAGGTCATGGGCAGCCTGAACTACATGGCAAGACCCTGTTTCAAAAGACCAAACCCAAACAAAATTTTAAAAAAGTGAAAAAATATGACCTCAGGAGGCTAACAATGCTTAATAAAGGAAGACTGAGGTAGGCGTGCAATGGTCGAGACAGACAAGTGAACAACAAAAGGATGCAGACAGGCATGTGGGGCAGAGTTCATTTATACACACGTGCGCATGTGTACACTCACGCACACTCTGTAAATATATAGAGAAGTTCTCAAACATAATAGCCTCCATATGCTATTTGAAGGTTTAATGAAAATCTGTTACTTTTAAATAATTACTTGCATGTATTTTTTTGAGCCAAGAGAGGGAAAGGACATGGTTAAGGCTCAAAATGGAGACAAACTCCTCCGTGGTCCAGGGTAGTGCTCAGGGCCAGAGCTACGACCTGGAGTCAGACGTTCACTCTCCAACTGTGACCAGAACACTGAGCTCGGGGATAGAGAAAGCCAGGCTTGGGTCCTCCACAGCCTCCCTCTTTCTCTCCCGCCCAGCGCCAACTGTGACTTCTATCCAAACACCTCACCTCCTCCGGTCTCTGGTTTCCACTATTCCCTTGGGCTATTAAGATTTTCTTGTTATTGTGGAGTAGTTATGTTCTCTGTGTGACATTGTCAGTTTCTGTTTGCAAATGTCATATAATAGTTAAGGTACATAGTGCAAGTGTAAGAACCGATGGGTAGAAATACTAAATTTACAAAGGGAATTTCTCTGGGGGTGCAGGGGAGGAAGTGACTTCCACTTAGGAAGGGAATTCAGATTAGCAAGAATTGTGTTAGTAGAAGCTCTTATTTTATATAGAAGAAAGCTCAGGCTCAGGGGTAGTGACTTTGCGGTGGCCAAGCAAAGACTGCCACCATTCCTAAAGGAATGGTGCCCGGGCCAGGCACTATAAATTATCCTCTAATTTAGCTCCCAACTACTCATCCATATACAGTGCAATATAATCTCCATGTTTCTAATGCTCAGAGAGGGCAAGAGATGTGTCCAAGATCACACAGCCATGGAGCGGCAGAGATGGGTGTTGGTCACATTGTCCCTTGCTTCCCAACACTCCCTGAGGTCTCTGTACCAGTCCTATAGGATGGGATAAGGTAGCAGCAGAGAAGCGGGATGCACATGCTCCCTCCAGGCATCTGGAAGGAGGTGAGGCTGGCACGGAACTGTGGATAATAAACTACAGGGCCCAGGAAGGCAAAGGAGTGGACGCTATTGAAATGCTTAATGCAAAAGTAAGTGCCTGCCTAGCAGTGTGCATGCCGCAGCTGACAGGACCCACCGCTACTTGGCCTGGTGGGCCTGGGCTCCATCCAGCACACAGAGGAGCCTGTGGGGCAGAGAGAATGGGACCGGAAGACACCGCCCCCACCAACAAAGCCACCATTCAGAGGCTCCTCAAATGGCTGCTCAGGGCAGAGTGACCCCGACTCGGGCTACACTCTGGCTCCTCCGCTCTTTCTCTCCAGGGTCAGCAGGAGCCGGTGACCTGCAGCCCAGCCATGTCGGACCTACCAGCCTCCCAGATGACCTGGGCTGCTGCCTGGCCCTCGCTCCTGCAGAGACACAGACACCCATTTGGGCCTGGTGCACCCAGAGACCCAGGGGGCTGCCCCAGGCTCACACTGTCCGCCAGGGTCTTGCAGCCCCACTGCTGCACCCCTGTTCCAGCCCACTCGAGCCAGATTGCTGGTACCTTCAAACGCATGAACTTGTACACTTGAGCAGGGGGAGGGCTGGTGAGTTCAGGAAAAAACAAACAGGACATCTTGTTAAATTTACCTCTCAGATAACAAACAATTTTTGCATGTAAGTATATCCCATGTGGTATCCGCAACACATTTATTACACCAAACTGTTTGCTGTTCATATGCAGTTCAGTGGAACTAGTATCCTGTGGCTTATGTGGCAACCTCAAGTGGCCAAGGGCAGGGTAGAGAAGGTGGTGTCCAGAAGAACAAGGCCTCTGAGAAAGAAAACCTAAAAGGGAGCCAAAAGGACTAAGGAAGGAACGCTCTCTACTCTCACGCCAGAAATTCCATTCTCCCAGAGATTCCAAATCCATTTCATCTGAGTTTTCCAGTATTGTGCACATAGATATATCTGTCCCACTTACGGGTGAGCAAACAAGGTCTGAGAATTGAGGGACCTGTAGCGTGGGCCATCGCTATTTATGTCTGAGGATAACCTGGTGCCATTCCTTCTATGCCATGTTTTTCACCTGCTGATAATAATTTTTACAGGATGCTTTTATAGTTTTTACAGGACACACATGAAGAAGGTCCCATGGTCTTCTCGACTGTTCTATCACATTCACAAGGAAGCAAGCTCATGAGATGTGTATTCACAAAATACCACTATTGATTTACACAAAAGACCCTGGCCTCGTCTCTCCCTTTGGCCACTTCCCCCAACCAAACACACCACCATGGAGGACCTGGCTGGGGTTTTAATTCCTGAGGCAGCAAAGGAAGGAGAGGCAGCAAAAGGATCAAAGAAGGGAAGGACTGTGAGCCACCCAAGAGGGCAGTGACACACCACTCTCAGTGAGGGACCCCACAGAATCTAACAGGACCCAAGAAAGACAGAAGCATCCTCTATCGCTATCCCAACATCGCAGTCCTTGCATCTTGTCCAGAAAACATACTCTGGGAAAAAAACTAAAAAAGCCATTTGTCAAGTGGACAGTGGGAAATACTTTTCTCCCACCCTTCTTCAAGGCTTGAGCATTCACAGCACACAATAGAGAGGAAACAGCCATAAAAATGACTTGACGTACGCTTGTTTGAAGTACAGTGACCGTGGGACAAGTGACTATAAAAAATGACACAGTGGGGGTGATTCCAAATCTTTTCTGGCTTAGTTCATTTCCAGACCGAACAGTGCTTGCCCAACCAGTCACGTTGGGCTTCAGTTTAGTGTTGCTTGGTGTTGCTTTTAGTTGTCCTTCTTGCTCGCAGATTGCATTATGCTCGGCACACAGTGCCACTCTGGGAGAGCCCTTGCTTGTCCGAGCACAGTGAGTCTCAGGAGGTGATGAGCCAGTGAGGTGGCCCAATGTGAGTCCCCTTAAATTGTGACAGGAGGTAGGGCCTAGCTGTACCCCGCTCACACTCTCCATTCCCACTCTCTATCTTCTTTCACCCCCATCTGCAACCCCTGAAGCAACAGACAACTAACACCTGTCTTCTGGTCATCAGAGCCTCCAGTTTTCCTGGGGAAAAAGGCAAAACCATGCTTCACTCCTTCTCTACTGTAGCCAGTACCAAACCATCCTCAGTCTCAGCAAATCCTAAAAACTGCAAACCTTAAGAGCCAATTTCCCCAACCAGTGAGATGCAGAGCCATCATTTGCAGCCTGAGTTATTAGAGGTCTCTGGGGAGCACTCAGCCAGGGCAAAAGGAGGGAGTGTGTCCAAGAGCGTCAGTGTCTGTTGATACTGAGTGTCCAGGCCCCATCACTGGCCTTCTCAGCTCTGTCAGCAGCAGGGCTCCCATGGTTCGCATTGTACACAGCAGTAATTATGAATTCTGAAGGTGAGAAAAACTCATTTCATTTTTTAATCTAAAAATCTTTCAGAGTTTCTTTTGGGAAGGCTAGACAATTAGATTGATTTAAGTTGTACTGTTTATAAAACCTAGACCTGCAGAAAAGATAAATTCTGGCCAATATTGTCTAAATGAAGTGATGTGGTTTCCAGGTTTCCACTTAGATGACGCGAGAAGATTCTGAGCCAGAGCTCTCAGGCATCCCGCTCTGGTGTGTTTACTAATGAGTCCCAGAAACCATGCAGGGGTGTGGGTCTTCCAGAGTCCGGGAGCTATGTGCAGACACACGGCTTCCGGTCTGGAGAGGCCAGGCAAGTCAAAGTCCTATGACCAGGACTTCTTGTTTAATGCTCCTTCTGCCCCTGCCTTGGCTGATCCAGGCCCCCAGCACAAGCACACCTGTGGAAGTCAGAGACCGAAGAAGGAGCTGGCCATAGTCCAGATGATTGGGTTTGCCCAGGCCTCTCCTTCCCATCCACAAGTGACTCTGAGGCAACTTGGGAGAGGACCTTGTCACAGAGAACAGCCCGCAAGACTGGAGTTATCAGCACATGTGGAGGTCTTGTAGGAATTTCCTGTTGTGTGATCAGGGACTTTCAAAGAGCAGAGGCGGTCTCTGTCCCCTCCCTCTGAGGGGAAGATCACTTCTGAGTCACTAGCTGCCTGTGCCCAATGGCCCTCAGTGACATGGGCCATGGACCTGGGGGGACACTGGAATCCCGGCTCCTTTCAGCCACTTGGGTCACTCAGCTGTCGCTCCATCGTCTACAGAAAGAGTCAGCAATGTGGAACACATGGATCCCTGGCCTGGGACCTGTTAACAACAACCTGCTTCTGCTGTTTCTCCCCCTACCCCCTTTTAAAACTAAAAATAAGACACATTGCACACAAAAAACACATGCAATGTGTGCATTACCACCCTAGTGGAAAAATAAAACACAGTCCCACTCACAGCCTCCAGGCCCTCGGCTGGCTTTAGGATCATCTCCTTTGTTTTCTCTTCCAGTGTAGCACTTGTGGATGCATCACTGATGATCACCGCTTAATTTTTGCCTGGCATCACATGTAGTGACCATTTGCTCATTTTTATTATAGGGCTCTTGCCTGGGTGCATGCATTGCTTTTTTAAGTCTATCCATTCTACTGTCCAGGACATATGAGTTGTTTTAAGTTTGGGGCTACAGCAGATGATGCTGCACAAAATGTCCCTGAGCATAGCTCTTCACTCCCGGGCGCTGGCATTTTTGTCATCAACGTTAGCAAGGCTGCCTCAGGCGTGAAGCGCCCCTTCGCCCGGACCACTCCTGCCGATCCGAGTGCCAAGGGGGGCTCTTCCCCTCTCACAGTCCCTCTCATCAATTTCTGCTTATGCACAACAGGGGTCAGAGAGATTCCAGGCCAAGAAAGCCCAGCTGGTTGCTAGAATAGAGGATAAATCCCGATGCCACCTCTGTCAGACAAAACCCAAGCAATAACTTTTTAAAAATTTGGAGCTTAATCAGAACCAACAACCAAAACAATAGGTTTTCCAGGAGAAAAATGTCACAAACTCCTCCAAAGTACTGAGGTAAAATCTCTGGCAGGGGAGCATGCTATCAACTGTGAACAGTTAGTACAAACATGTTTCAGAGATACAAAGCACAGAAGGACCGCACTCTGGTCCACCCCAATCTGCTACGGGTGACAGAGGAAAGGATGGGGTAGGAGGAGTCCCGGAGGCTGCCCCCACAGCCACCACCTACCTGTAAACGGGCTGCATCTCTCTGGCTATGCCAATGACGGCACTTGGCAGGAAATTGTCAAACTCCTCAAACAACTCCCGGATGTTGGTTTTATACTTTAGGTCAAGGTCCAGCTGAATGATCCGCAGGATCTCTGGAGGGTGGAAAGAAAAGACAATAAGGCCAAGCAAGGGTGGCGGCACATGCCTAAAATCCCAGCTGCTTGGGGGACTGAGGCAGGAGGATTGAGAGTTCAAGGACAGCCTGGGCAACATGGTGAGACTTTGTTTCAAACAAGTAAACAAAGACAACAAGATACCGGCACTCATGCTGGGAGGCTCAACCACTGACTGAAGATAAAGTAGAGGGTTACTGTTGCTGAGTATAAAGTATACTGATATAAAGTTACTGCTAAAAACAAAGGCCCTGGCCTTTCATCAACCAGCATGCCCACTGCACCTAGATTTCTTTACAGTTGTCTGACACATCTTTCCAATTGTAGATATCCATTTTATTTAGACCTAGGTGCCTGAGCTCCAGGCTAGGCTTGCTGTCTGAGTGGAAGTGTTAACAATGCACCATTTCATCCTTGAAAATATGCTTTGGATGACATATGCGTGGACACCCTGCATAAGACTCAAAACACCCAGGTAGTTTCTCTTCAGGAAATGGGGTAAATAACCCACAGAAGAGAAAGATGAAAGGCATCATCTCTGGCCCTCACTAGGATGTCTGCAAACCCAGCTAGGTGTCAAATTAAGATGTAGACCTGGAGGAAATCAGCAGAAAGGTCTTGGATACCAACAAATTTTTAATGTACTGACAAGACAAAAGGAGCCCTAATTACCAGTCTCCTCCTACCTAGCACACCAGAGCAATTTGCTCCAGATGGCTCTGGGCGGAGGAGAGGAGGAAGTGCGCAGAGTTCAGCCAGGCACCAGAGAGAGGCGCGGGCGAAGTTCATCCCCTTGTCCTTCACCCAGCTTGCGTGACCAAGCGCCTGCAGTGTCAACGCCACGAGGGGCCAGACACCAGCAGACTGGGCCCTGGCTCCACCAGGGTCAGGCAGGGACTACAAATAGAGGGAGGCGTGCATGCCGATGCGTAAACTGGAAGAGCGCCGGGTGGCTCCCACAGAGAGGGCACCTGACCCATTACTGGGTACCAAGAAGGAAGCCTGGGCTTGGAACACACACCTGAGCTCAAATTCCAGTTTGGGCACTGATTAATTCGGCAAGAGGGAAACTTATTCTACTTTTCTGAATGTTGGATGCCTCATTTATGAAAACAGGCAGACCACGGTGGACTTGGTGAGGTTGGGATGCTGCCAGGGTGAGACTGTGTGTGGGAAACATCTCCCAGGCTGTAGGAATCCAGAGTCTGGACAGCGGGGACCTCACTAAGGCTTGAAGCAGTCAGAGAACACTTCTTGGAGGAGAAGAACTCAGCCCAGACCCTAAGCATAGGCAGGAATGGAGAGACGAAGGATCACCAACCCCTACTCCAAAAGGTCTGCTCTCCACTTTGGTCTCTGCTGTCCCTTTTGCCTGCCCAGCAAGCAAGAGGACTACAGCTCTGTGAGCACAGGCCCCCGCAGAAGCCTTCTGAGGACAGGCCCACATCTCTGGCATCTTAACCTCTACCCATCGTGCAGGGATTGGCTTACAGCAGACACTGAGGGATGTTTGTGGAACTCAACAGCTATTCTCCAAATTAGTTTAGGAGGAAATCACAGCTTAGATTCAAGAAAAGCTGACTCACTTGTTACTTGTCCCATTTTCCTTTGTGATGCAGAAACAAAACCTTACTTAACATTCTTCATGACTCTTCTAGAAAAGAAAAAAGCTACAGCGATAAGAACCCAACTGGCCAGGCAGAGGAAAGAGGTGACGCCAGGCTGCTCTGGCCCTGGCGGGAAAGAGGTACAGGAAGGTGGGTCTGCTGGGTGAACGTGATCCTTCGGCCTGGGCCATGCCACCCCCACATTTGAGGAGTAAAACGACTATTTCCTTCCTGGACCTAAAACCCAACAATAACAACAGTAACAACCCAGAAGGCAGGAAGGCTGGTAAGCCGGGAGTCTGGATGTCTGGAAGCCTTTGCGGTAACTTTGCTGGCCTTTTGGAATCCTGCCCTACTGAGGGGTACAGAGCAGAAACAGGCAGAAAGACCCCCATGATGACCTGGGTAAGACAACGTGGCAGAGGAATGGAAACGGTAGCTGTGATGTGCTGTCAAGGGCTGACCACCAGGGTTCTGTGGATAAGGAGGGCAGGAGACCAGGGCCTTTGGCTAGGAGATGAGATGGCTTCAAGGACGCATGGTGGCCCCAAGGACCACTTTCAATAACATCAACAATGGCCACATGAAAGCACCATTCTTTCTGGTCATTTTTAAGGGTCCCGCATTGCCCAGGCAATAGTCGATTTTCATAACTGCCCAATATGTTAGGTAGAGTTGTTCCCATTTTTAGATGAAGAAACTGAGGCTTGGAGAGGTCAGACACATTATCCCAAGATCACAAGATGAGTCAGCGTTGGAGTGGTATTGGAACCTCGGTCGGCTTGACTTGAAAGCTGGACCATGCTGCTCTCCATCCTGCGCACCTGATTCCCCTCTGATCAGAGAAGAAAGGTGTGGTCCTGCTGCTACCACACACAGCCCAGGAGCACACAGAAGGGCCAGGGACCCTTAGTGAGAAAAAGAACTCTAGGCAGAGCAAGAGGCTGGCCAATGCAGACTGTAAGGAGAGAAAATGAGGCATCAATGGCAACTTCACTGTAACTCAAGAAATAGTCGATGGGAAGAAAAGCTATTCATCTGTTTGGTGTGTCATAGTAGGGCTGTGCCTGCTCTGGGCTTTCAAGGCATCTAAGTCCTATTTGCTCTGCAACCAGTGGCCAAAGCCCTCCTTTCTGAGCTGCCTATACAGGCCTGATGGAAACTGTGGCCTCCTGCACTCTGTCCAAGCGCCTGTGTGGGTCCTGATGCCTGGGGCCCCGGGTTGCTGCTCTCCCTGCACTTGCGCAGAGAATGAGACCTATGCCTGCAGACCACACTCTTAGGGCCAGGAATGTGCTGGGAGGCAGACTTGGAATGTCTAATGTTTCCTATGGACTCCCACAACCTTTTAACAAGCCCCTCCACAAGCCCAAGCACTTTCCCTGCCACTTAGGGACTGGCTGGGAGTGACACTGGACACTGGAAGCTGAGATGCTTTCACCCATGAGGTGTGATCAACAAACACAGTGAATGTTCAAAGTTTTTAAAAATGTATTACGGTAAAAGGCATCTTGCCATTAATCCCCCCAAAATCCTTTCCCTTTGTTTAAAAACGTATCTCAATAGTCTTGCCCCCATCCGGAGCAATTCTGCAGTCTTCTGAGTTGTTTAGTTGTCGTGGCTGCCTCACTGTCCTGAATGGATTCAAAATGTTGACCTTTGCTGGTCATTTTGACTTTGGGAAAGAGCCAGGAGAGTTGCACAGTGCCAGACCCAGTAAACAAGGTGGATGAGGACATGGCGCTGTTTTACGAGCCTGCCTTTCCACCGATGGCATTCGGGGCAGTGTCACTGTGTATTTCAATCATACCTGGTATTTCTGGCTCCTTAGTACTGAAACGGCTTGGGGAGGCTGCTCTGATAGCTGTCAGCACTTCCTCTGGGGCCGCACTGAATGAGGTAACTGATCAGGAAGGGAAGTAGCACAGCTCACTGCGCTGATGGGCCCCTTTACCCATGTAAGATGACAGCCCAGGAAGAGGTGGGGACAGCCCCCTGCTCAGCCTGCACTGTCACTCAGACCTGGGTCCAAAGGTTATCCTCTTATGAAATTATAAAATAAAATGCCAAGGTGTAAATGTCACTGCTGAAAAGAGAAAGGCACTTACTAAGAATGCTGGAATTTATTAGGATGAGATTATTTAAAGGAACTTGTTCCTTTGGTCACTGGTTCTGGTGGAGCCAGCTCTCTGTGGGAACTACATCTGGAAAGTTTATATAAAAGGCTAAAAGGTGATTGGTGAGCTAAGGACAAAATGAGATAGCTAAACGGGAGGTGACAGACACAGTCATGGTCAGGAGAAGATGTTGGTTGGAAAGCAGCTGATAGCACAGAGCAGAACCACCGAAATGGCAGGAGTAAATAAATGAGACAATGCCGATGCTCTGCAGTTTGTCAGACTCCCCCCAAGGGGGGTGACAAGCGCCTAGAGAGGGGCAGACATGTCAAGGCCCAGAGGCACCTGACGCAATCAGGTCCTGGAATAGCCGCATACTGGCCTAGGAAGCTGTGAACCTGAAGATGGATGAGGGAAAGCCAGAGGGAAAAAACCAGACTGCCATGCTCCATGCAAGGCCCACACTGGGCTCCACCTCTCACATTAACCACAGGCAAATGTTAGGAATGCACCTCAACCTGCGGTGATCTCAGAGGGAGGAAGGAGCCACACACAAAACTGCTCCCAGAGTGGCCCGTGGAGACACTGGCTCAGCACCAGGAGACAGATGCTGTCTTTGCACCCTACGCCTGCCCTCTGGTCCAGCGGAGCCTGCTCATTCCCGGGAAAGTGTGTGCTGCTGTATCCAATCAATCAAGACTTCTAGCCCATCCCTCATCCTCACAAGCCCTCCTGTGTACTTAAATCATATCAATAAGAACTGAAGGGTGGCATGAACCCATGTCATGTTCTCAGGTAGGGGGACGTTTCCCGTGTTCTGGCACTGGTCTGAGGAGCACAGCCATGCTAAGGTCCTCCTGCTGCTGACTGACTGGCCTCCCAGAGAGGTCGGAGCCCAGGCAAGGCCCAGTGCCCCCAGCAGGGTCAGCAGTTGGGAGCTCTGAACACTGGTTCCCATGGGAGGGGACAGTGAAGTATGTCACCCAGTCAGCAAAGATGCTGACGATCTATGTGGAGACTCTCCTCTGACAACCATTTCCACATGAGCTTTGGCTCTAGGTTGTAGAGTCAAAAATAGGGTGCCACCCTCACAAGGGACATGTGTGTGCCCCCTCAGTGTCCCCAGCTCCAGTTCCAAGCTGAGGAAATGGCTCTACAAGGTGTTGGCTCTAACAAATCAGAACACAAAGGAGAAGGTGGAAAGCGTGGGCCAAAGTCGTAGGTTTCCAGGTCTCCAGGGCCCAGTGGCCATCATCCCTGCCTGGGCACAGGCAGCCCCCTCAGCAGGTCCTGATCCTCCAGGGAGCGTCCCTAGGATTGAGGACAGCGACACCTGCTGCTGGGCCAGGGCTCCCAGCGACAGAGGCCATATGCATGGCGCTGTCCCAGCTGGGAGAGCCCCAGATCAACATTTCCCTGTGGAAACAGGCTTGGGACAACTCGTCATCAGCTTCCAATTAAACCAGCCACAAGGCATGTCATCTGACCATGGATGGAATTACAACCAGAGTGAGTAATTAATGACACCCAAAAACAAACAGCAAAAGAGAAAAAGAATCCCAGATAACAAAGGGGGGCTCTTTTCCTCTCCCCTTCCTTCTGCTGCCCCCAGTAACAATTCCTGGCAGATACATCTTAATATGGAAAAACAACGTGCAACAAAGCAGATCAGGAAGGGATGAGACGGTAAGCCCGGAGCCACCACCCTGGGAAATAAACAGGCCTTCTCCGAGGGACTGGTCACTCACACAAATGACTCTGTCCCTCTGCTCTGCGACAGCTTCAGAGCTTCCAGAGATAAATATTTACAACACATCAGAGCGCACTTGCCGCAAAATTATCACTGCAGCACAGAGGCTTGGAGAGGAGGGGAACGATGACGGTGCTGAGCTAAATGTGGCTCCCTGTCTGAAGCGAGGCCCTGGCAGCAGCTGTCTGGAAAGGACCTTGTTTTCTCACTGTCCACTCTGAAATACTGCAGCAATTTGCCACCTGCCTTGTCACACTCGAGCTTTCTAATGGCCACTGGACAGCACCTCTAGCCTGCAGGAGCCAGAGTGACTACAGGGTGGAGACTTCGCTAAGAGGGCAGGCTCGGGTCCCAGCAGAGAGGATGGGCACAGTCGCAGTGCTCAGTCAGCCACGCTGGGCGCTTCTCTGTGAAGGGTCCATGCATGAGGTAGGCGCCAGCCACTACAACCTCAGGTTCAGCTGCATCCCCAGCGAGATCTGCTGTTGGAACTGGTGCTGGCGGTCCTCACATCCAACAGGAAACCTGGATAATTTCCCAGCTGGCCCTCAAAGCATCCTTCCTTTACAATGAGTGACCCAGCTGCAGGGCAGCTGTGGAAGAAGCTGCTCTGAAGGAACAGAGCAGAGCGCGCCAACAGTTCAAGGCCTTGGGCAGAGTCTGGGACTCCAAAAGCCTGGTCAGAGAAGTACCTCATCTTTAGGGGTGGGGAAAGTGGCCCATGAGGAGGGCCTCATGTTTACTGACTAAGCTAATGAGCCTCTTTTACACTTCTGTGAGGAGGCATTACATTATTTCCTGCCACTGCCAGGTGAACAACCAGGGCCTCAGAGATGTTTAGCAACTAACCTAAGACAGCCCAGCAAGGAAGCAATTGCACATGTCCCTCATGGGACAGTTTGGCCCAACATATACAAGCTTCTCAGGAAAGTCCTCAGACATTTCCAAAGCCCCTTTTTAAACCCTATTATCTTTTTTTTTTTTTTTTTGTCTTTTTGAGACAGTGTCTCTCTATGCAGTTCCAGCTGGCCTTGAGCTCACTTTGTAGCCCAGGCTGGCCTTGAACTCTTTCTGAGAACCTACGATCTTCCTGCCTCAACCTTCCGGAATGCTGGGATTACAAGCATGCGCCAACGCCCAGCTTTAAACCCTATCATCTTTTAAAACAAGAAAAGCTTCCACATAAAGGGACATAGCAGACAAGTCTCATCTCTGAGAATTTATGAACATATAGGGTTCCCCATTTCCCACAACCACTTTCCCAGAGCGAAGACTCCTGGGATTTCCCTTCTGAATCGAGGAACCAATGGAGAAACTTCTGGAGAAGACATTTCAAGGCTACAGAAGTCAGCCCAAAGGAAGTCTTTACCAACAACAGCCAACACGTGTAACCTCATCACACTCAAGGATGCATCCCCACTTGGTGCAATTAGTATGATTACTGCTGCTTGACAACAGAGGAAGTCAAGAAAGTATGGGCACCAAGATCACACAGCTGGTGGGTACTCGCCCTTGAGTCTGTCTGCTCTGCAGTCCCCCACACCCTCCTGCCTTCCAGGCCTGGGGCTGATGCTCAGCCTGGAAGGTGCTGCCTGCCTATGCTAGTCTGTTTTCCACATTAGCAGCCCACACCTCTGAGAGTGGTTGGGGGAAGCAAAAGGAAACGGAGTTCTTGAGAATGATTTATGCAACCTGTTAGCAGCTCTGGTAAAATGTTCTGGGGCCAGGAGATTGAAATGAATGATCACAGTTTCATGTATCAGTTATACAACAAACCCTTTCTTCTAACCCTGCACGCCCCCTCTCAGAATGCAGGACGGGGAAGCAAGTGTTCGCTAGGGTTCAGCATGGCACTGTTTACAGCTCTCAGCTCCTATTCATGGGGAGGAGGGACTGTCAGGAAAAGAGGCGATACCTGCTTCAGCAAGAGAGGATCACATGCCCCACTGTCACCCTCAGCACCCACTGGGACTGGGCAGAGATCACCTGCTTTACCATAGGGCAGAATTTATTTTAAACTCGGCCACAAAACTTTAGGGCGATAGCCATGTAAACACACAGAACACCTGGTCTCAGTCCTCCTCTCCTGCCTATTGCCAAGATGAAGTGAGAACCCGGGCACTGATTGATGAAGTCAGTTGTGCAGGGCGGGTGTGATTTCAGATGTGAAGACCATCTGTGTCTACAGTGTGGATGTCCACAATCCCTCCCACCTTTTCATATATATCACCCTCGTGTCTGCCACAGACTTTTTTTGTGTGTCTCCAAAACTTAAATTCTCCTTCCTGTTTGGGGCAGGACCCCATTTTGACTTTGTTCACAACAAAGACAGGCGTCTGGTCTTAGCCATTATCAGCTAGCTTTCCCTCACAGCCCCAGAATACAAGCTGTAGAGCCCAACCCTCCTTGAGCAGAATGAACAGATGTTTTCTGAAAAATGATGGTTCAGCTACCAGTGCTCTGCCCTGTCATGGTTTAACTTCCCAAATTCCTCGTGGTGTAGTTTTTTTTTGTTGTTTGGTTTTGTTGGTTTTTGCAGCACTGGAGTTTAAATACTGGGCCTCTGCACTGAGCTACAAACCCAGCTCCCTGCCCCTTTTTTTGAGACAAGGTCTCACTAAGTCACTAAGTTGCCTGGGCTATGCTTCGACTTGCACTCTTCCTGCTTCAGCTTCCCACACTGTGCCACCATGCTGCCTATGTTGTAGTTCTTTATGGAACTGTGGCTCTTGTTTCTAACTTCTAGGGCCTTCTCTCTTTGTAGGTTCTAACTACTCTTCCTTGTTGATGGAATTTGAGCCCACATTACATTATGGATTTAGTGTAAAAGTAGGGAAACCAACAGAGGTTTTGTCCTATTGCCTGCAGCTCAACTCCTATGGTGCCATGACTCTTGCTCCAGCCCTAGTCCAGCCAGCTGTCAGGGCCAGTTAATAGCAGCTCTGCCCCTTTAATTCATTCACAGAACAATGACAGTAACAGAACTAATTCCTTATATTTTTATGGCATGTCAACATGTTCCAGACTGTGTCCCCAGCTCTAAAATTCTTCTCTATACTTTAGCTCATTTCATCCTACAACCACCCATGCAGGTGCACTCATGCATATAACAGAACAACGTATAAAGTAACGATGGTTAGTCAAATGTGAGACTACAGCTAAGCTATCCAGAATGACATGGCTGTTCCAAGAAGTTATCAAGGCTCCAGGCTCCTTTTGTCTTCCCATTCTGGTATCCTAGATCTCATTTCCATCCTTGAGGTCACCTCATGGTACAAGACAGCTACTGGGGCTCCAGCCAGCTTGGCTGCATTCCAGGCAACAGAAAGGATGAAGGAAAAAAGACATTCCACCATATCTTGCTCCCTGTGATGATGCAGAACCTGTAAGTATACTTTCCAAAGGTCCTTAACATTTCTTCTTGTTTCTCACTGACCAAAATTTTGTCGCAGAGATGTACCTAGCTGCAAGGGAAGCTGTGAAATGCACTCATAAATGGAATCTGGTTATAAATGAAAATAGAATCAGTATAAGATAGCAACTGCTGCTTCCCACTTTATAAATAAATAAAAGCCAAAGAGATCAGGTATTACTAAGGAGATCTGAGCAACAATGGCAAATTCAGAGCAAAGTCCATGTCACCTGGTCCACATCCAGATCCTGTCTGTCTCCCTGTCCTGAGTCTCTCTCCTCCTTCCTATTTGCTCTCCCTGGGCACTCCCCTGGGCAAGCTGTCCACGGTGAGGTCCACACGGGCCAGACCTCCACTGTACCCTACAGGACTCCTCGCCTTTGCATGGGCCTCACCTTCCCCTGCCTGTGCCTCTCTGTGAATCTCAGAACCCAGCATGGTCATCAGCAAGGAGACCAAGCCAGAGACGGCCAGGTCTTAGGTGCTGGATAGAGCCTTGATAGCACCACAATCCCAAAAGTCTGCCTGTACTTGAAGAAGGAGCAAAAAGATGGGGGACATCTTCCAGCAGTGCTAAACAACACACAGTACATTCTCAGCACTCTAGCACCTTGGCTACCACTTCCACAGCTCCAGTATTTCCACGTTTGGGCCATAATTCTGAGTATGAACAACCAACCTGCGGCTCTTCCCTGGGGTGGAGCTACCTCTGTTTCTTCCACTCAGAGACTCCTCCTCCTCCAAATAGCGTCCTGCAGCCCAGCCTATCCTTAGTGTAATGGTTGATATAATGTATCCACTTGAGAATTAGAAGTTTAGAGGCTTGACTAAGTGACTCAGCAAGAGGCCAGGGTCCTTACTTTGTAAACATCCTGAGCTTGTGGGAGAGGAGGCATGGGCAAATAGCCTGCTTACAATATGTCAGGCAGGAACAGAGGCTTGCTTTTCCCCCTTTTGCCCTTGCTCCTTTTGCTGTCTTCTGCCACCTTGAAGTGTTGCCCCTGTGCCGTGCCACCCTGTCTTGGAGCCAGCTGATTACAGACTGAAACCTCCACAAACTGTGAGGAAATAAACGTTTCCTTCCTTAATATTGGATGTTAGGTATTTTGTCCCAGCAATGCAAGAAAAGTAACCAAGACACTTGGTCTCTTCTGCCTCCTCCAGCTGAGAACTGCTGCAGGACTTACCACCAAGAAAGAGGTGTGGACCACATAGACATCCTACAGGAGTGAGTGCCCTGTGACTACAGAGCAGCTGAGAAAGGAGGAATCCTACATCTTCCTCATGCACAGAATCCCACATCATAGCAACTTCCACAAAGCTGGACCTGCTTCTCTGGACATGATCAGAAGATAGGTGTGACTGAAATATACAGTGAATGTGTAAGTTTAAAAAAAAGTATTACAGTACAAGACACAGTGCCATGATTTCCCCTCAAAATTCTCCCCCTCACTTCCAACGCACTTATCTCATTGTTCTCACCATTTTCTGAAGCAGTTCTGGAAGTCTTCTTTCCTGAGTGTCTTTACAAGGGTTGATCAGAAATACAGTGACTCCTAGAGTGCCATCCAGTGGAGAGGCAGGGTCGTAAAACAAGACACTGTGTCCTCACCCACTTATTCACCAAAGCTGGTACCACGTGACTTCTCCCTCTTCCCAAAAGTCAAAATAACCATGAAAGGTCAATGTTTTGAATGGATTCAGGGCACTGGGGCAGTCACTAAAGTGCAGCGAAAGAGGACTTCAGAGCTGCTTCAGAAAGTGGCAAGGACCATGGGATAAGTGTGTTGAAAATGAGGGGAAGAATTCTGAGGGAGATTAATAGCAATGTGTCTTTTATCGTAATCCATTTTTTACAACCTAACCATTCACTGTACTTTTAGGTCACATTTCTTACGTGAAGAACTACTCATTCCCTTACCTTTTGTAGCAGCAGAAAAGAATATGGTTTGCAATTTCTTAGTAGCAACACCCCACCACCACCCCGGGATGGTTAGCACAGGACACAGCCAATGGCCAAACGTCTCTTTAAGTTGCTCGTCTCTCACCAAAACATCATGTTATGATGTTAATTTTAAACTACATTTTAAAAAGATGAACTAGCTATCATCATCTGTAAAATGACATACCTAGATGCCAGGCCCTGGGCTGGAATGTTTTGCCTCATTTAATCTACACAGGTAGGGTTCATGGTCCCTGTTTTACCATTTCCTCCTCCCCAAGACAAAGCTGAAATGTCACTGCTGTTGCCCTCGTGCACTGCGGTTACTCCCAGTGTGAGTGCGACAAGAACCACGCAGAAGGGGTAAGTCTGAGGCCTGGCCCCTAGGCCTGCGTCCAGACTGCAATTTTTATCCAAAACACAAATGGCTTCAGTATGAAGCAGAGGTCCCCATCTACGTCCACCCAGAAATCTCCTTTACAGTGTTTCCCTAACACAGTTCATAATTTAAAAGATTCTGTCTACTAGACTATACTTAAGCACAAATTAATTCATTTCCTTAGCTTAATTAAATATCGGTTTAAGTTAGTTTTTCTTTTATTTTCATTGAATGAAATTTAAATTGTCTTAATTTTAATTAAAGACTTGCCAGGCTTGATGGCACATGCCTGTAATCCCAGCACTTGGGAGGCTGAAGCAGAAGGATCACTTTGAGTTTGAGGCTAGCCTGGGCTGCAAAGTGAGCTCAAGGCCAGTCTGAACTGCATAGTGGGACCCTGTCTCAAAGAAAGACCAAAAAAGAAAAAAAGACTTAAAGTCCAATGGCAAATTGACAGAACTGTAGCCAAAAACAAACAAAAAAAGGCTGTCACCCCTAAATATTTCAGCATGTACTTCCTAAATGCAAGCACATGCACTCTCATCCCTTTAGTGCAACCTCAGAACCTGCCATCGCACTCAAAATATGTCCACTCTGCCAAAGCAAAAACAAACTCTTGTCTAGAACTGCGCACCGCTGCCCCATCTGAGGAACCCCTCGGTCCTGCCTCACATTTCATGGCGGGACAGCTTAAGGAGAACAGGTCAATTATTTAGTAAAAGGTCCCTCTGTTGGGCTTGCCTAACAGTTCCTGTGCCAAGATCCAGGCTGAACACCTTCGTCAGGTGCAGACAGAAGCCACGCTATGCTCCCCCACGTCCCTTTCCAGGAGGCACATGCACACCAGGTGCCAGCGATGGTTGCTTTGATCTCTGTGAAGCTACTTTTCTCTTTGTCACAACAGCACTTTGTCAGAAAATACTTCCCCAAACTATAACAGCATCTTTTTTCTTTCCAGTACTGGGGATCGAACTCAGGACCTTGCACTTGCCAGGCAGGCGCTTGTGCCACCAAGCTATATCCCCAGCCACGTGACAGCATCTTATTCCTTGACACATTTCTACCTGCTTACTCTAGTACCAGTTGGTGATTCTTATCTAAATAATTACCATGTCCATCGCCAAATGGTGATTTTCCAATGCCCTGCTCTAGTATCTAACATTTATTCGCTGACGTTCTACTATCAAGAAGCACTCCCACATGCCCCCCCTTGCGCAGGCTGTGCCCAAGCAAAAGCTGCCCTGATGGGAGGCTGGGTGCTGCCCACCACAGGGGAACTACACGAGGAGGGGCCCCAGGGTTGCCGATGCCAAGCACCTATGGGACCACATAGGGTGCCAGGGTCCTTGGAAAATCTCTACAGCACCAGGCTAGGGGGCCACTGTCCTTTCTTACACCATCAATAAATAGGGAGTGACAGCTACACGTCAGAGGCACTCCCAGGAGGCTGCACCAGACTATCTTTGCCCCATATTTATTTTATTAAACAAGCTATGAAACAAGCTCTCTTATTTAACAAGCTGTGAACTTGGGGATTTGAGGCAAGTGGGAGTAGTATCAGAGCTCTGGCTCACAGGCTTGGCTTTACGCCACTTCTCCCCTGGGCATCAGTTGCCCCAGATTGTAAGGAAAAAAGAGATGCTCTCAGAGGCCCCGCTCTGCCCGGGGCCTTTGCTCTCACTCACAACCTTCTGCGTGTTCTCAGAGCAGCCCTGATACACACCAGGCACGGCAGCGTGCTGTGTGGTACAGACCTCACCCCTGCCCTGCCACATGAGCCACACAGTCCCTACTGCAGACCACGCACAACACTAAAGTGGAGGTTCCAAAGCAACAGCATCCTGCCAGGCCTCAGCTGCTAAGACAGTTTTTACCACATACTCTGCTGTATTTTCATCTGCTCTGGGCTGGAAGGTGGCAGGCTGCTCACAGGTCACCCACAGGCGTGCAGCAGGGCCGTTCCCCACAATGAGCGTGGCACAGCGCAGAGGGCCACATGGTGGAGGGGCTGCACCTGCCTTAGCCTTGAGCTGCCCACACCACCTCTCCAATGCTGTATCACCTGGAAGCTGACGTTTCTTTAGTATCTACTACGTGTGGACATTGGAATGTTTCTATACCCCACTTTTTTTTTTTTTGGCAGTACTAGGGATTGAGCCCAGGGAGTCACAAATGCTAGGCAAGCATGCTAGCACTGAGTTATATCCCCATCCCTTCTAAAATTTTTTGACAGGGTCTTTTTAAATTGCTCAAGCAGGCCTCAAACTTGCAATGCTCCTGACTCAGCCCCTCAAGTAGATGGAATGGCAGGTGTGGGCCACTGCATCGGGTCCCATTTTAAAGTTTATAAATGTCAAAAACTAAGGTTGACACTGGCCAACAATCTGCATAGGGTCACCCCACTGGGGAGCAACACAGCAGGAACACAAGGGGCCCAGCTGGTTCCAGGATGGGTGCTCTTTCCCTCAGGACAAATTCTGTAAGTGGGGCTCACTTCTAAATCTGCTCACAGACTGTGCTAGGGATCTACTGCTGCACTTTAAATAATAGTTTTAAACAACCATGCATTCTTGTCCCTGATGGCTCTGTGGATGAGCAAGGCTTAACTGGGTGGCTGTCATGGAGGCGGGGATCTCTGGTCGGTGCAGGCAAGCGCAACTGGCTCCAGAGCACCCAAAGGCTCGGCTGCACCAAGGCGGCTCTCACGTCTCTGGCTGTCAGCACGGGCGCTGCTGGGGCTGTGAACCTAAGTACTTTCATGTGGTTCTCCTTGGGGATGTGGCTTGGTCCAGCAGGGTTCCATGAGGGAGTATGTCAGCAACTATTCCAAGAGACCTGGGACAAAGCCACATGGCCTCTTGTAACCCTGCCTTGGGAGGCATGGAGTGTTACCACCACTGTCACGGTGCCTGCCCAAAGTCGAGGAGTGGCAGCTAAACAAAGGCGTGAATGCTGGGAGGCACTGCCCCTGAGCAGGTCACCTTCAGAGGTGATGCTGGCCTCTAACGAAGTATAGATTATTTTAAATATCTCCTTTATATCCTCTCAAGTTTTCAATTACACACACATTTATAACCACAGAAATACATTAATATCTGAAGCTCTATAGTACCATAATATATGAGATGATCAATATGTCAGTTAATATATACATTTATATGTGGGGAAATATACGCACTTATGAGGTAGGAAAACATGCTAAAACATCACTGTGGTAAATATACAATTACTTTTAATATATTTTTCATCTGTTCAAAGTGGACCTCTGTTGCTTTTAAATTAATTTTTAAATTTTATTTTAAAGAGAAAAGAAAACAAAGTAACAACACAGAGGGGCCTGGGGATATAGCTCAGCGGTACAGCGCCTGCCTGGCAAGTGCAAGGTTGTGAGTTTGATTCCTGGTACAAAAATAAAACAAAACAAAAAAAACCACACAAACACAATAAAAATGATACAGAATTTCAAAACAAGATGACAGGAAAATAATAATGGTTGTTATATTACATATTGTTATCTTCAACAAAGTTGCTCAGATTATCAGACCTAAGAAAGCAAGACTGATCAAACAAAGAAAATAAAAAATTATTTTAAAAATTAGACACAATACAGAGTTTCACTCATCAAGATGGTAGGAATTCAACAATGGTTGCTACATTGCACAATATTGCCCTCAAATTAGCTGTTCAGATTACCAGACATAATCATGCAAAATTGGTCAAAAAGATTTAAGCATTAACTTCCTTTCAACAAACCAAAGGACATCGGCAGTTCAATTATCCCAGCTATCCTTGTATACACACATATTTTTTTTCCTTTCCTTCTTTCTTTTCTCCTTTCCTTCATCCCAGTGCTTTCTTTGCTTTGAGCAATTTCTTTCCCTTTCATAATATCTATTTTACCTTTTGGGTTTCATTTAATGGTTCAGGTTTTTATACTAGGGAGACAATATGATGTTTACACAAGCAGGTCTGATTTAGTATGGTCTCTAGTTGCATCCATTTACCCACAAAAGCCTCGAGTTTATCTTTTTTTATAGCTGAGTAATACTCCATTGTATAAAAATACCACATCTTTTTTATCCATTCCTCAGTGGATAGGCACTTGGGTTGTTTCCAAGATTTAGCTAGGACAAACTGGAGAAAGTAGGTAGAAATCTTGAAGACATATGGGTAGGCAGAGAGTTCACAAACAAAAATCAAACTGCATGGGAAATACTTCAAATAATCAACAACTAGGATCTCATCTTATTAAAAATATTTTTTAAAACTTACCTGGTGTGCACCTGTAATAACAGCCACTCAGGAGTTGAGGTAGGAGGATATTAAGTTCAAGGCCAATCTGGGCAACTTAGTGAGACCCTGACTCAAAATAAAAAGGGCTGAAAACAAAGAGACCACTGAAGCCCAACACCAGAGGATGCAGGTGAGCCTCCGAGATGGAGCACAGAGCAAAGGGCAGTGGCGATGCCAAAGGTGACCCGAGTCCTCAGGCAGCGCCACCTTGCGAAGGGAGGACCAGCTCCGACAGCAGGCACCCAGCTGTCTCCAGCTTCATGATAGAGCCCTTGCCTAACATGTGAGGCTCTGGGTTCAATCCCTAGTACCAAAATAATAAATCAATTATTCGCCTCATGGAAAACATCTATTTTTTGGCCACGTGCACTACATTTCAGGTTTTTTACCATGACCCCAAGATCTCTTAAGGATTCCTTCTCCCGGCAGCCAGAGTTACTCATTTTTATAACATTTTTCCTAAGCCAAGGCCATTGAGGAGAAACTTCTGCCTCCTTCTGCTTTGCCACAAGGTATTTACTGGGTTTCCAAATGTATTTTTCAGGGAAAAGGCAAACAGCAAGCTGAAAGCTGCTCTCACCTGGTTCCTCTTCCTGCCATTTATTTAATTGTGTTCATGCTCCATTTCCCCCTCTTCTTGCCAAGGACAACTTGAAGTCCTAGGCAATGGCAGGTGCAATCTGAGAAAAATCTTCCAGTCCAGCAGGTCGAGTCTTCGTGTCAGGCCCAGTTTGTCTTCTCATAGCTCCAGGTCAAAAGCAACCCAGGGCAGAGGGAGCAGCCCTCAGATGGGTGAGGATGAGACCATGCAGGGGGAGGGGCTGGGGGCTGGGGGCTGGGAGGGCCTCTTGTTACCTACATCTCTGTGACCGTGTCACCCTCCCTGAGGACAAGGACGGCTGAAGGTGACAAAGCTACCACTGCCTGAAAACAAAGAGACCACTGAAGCCCAGCACAAGAGGATGCAGGTGAGCCTCCGAGACGGAGCACAGAGCAAACGGTAGTGGCAATGCCAAAGGTGACCCGAGTCCTCAGGCAGCGCTGCCTTGCCAAGGGAGGACCAGCTCTGACAGCAGGCACCCAGCTGTCTCCAGTGTCGACGGCACGCGCCCACACTCGGGAGCAAGGAGGTGGATTTGTGGAGTCAGTCTGTGCTATTTTTACCCAGTCACTTTCCAACCATCAACCGCACACTTCAGATTGCATGGTTTTGTGTGGATTAAGAAATCCAACTTTGCCTTTCTTGTGGTTTGATGTCCTGCATGCCTGTATGAAGGAAAAACTTGGGCATTCCTATGGAAACAAATGGCATTTTTCATCCGCTCTTGGCAGGTTGCTGTCCAGATTATGGACATCTTGATTACTCTAAAGTGCACTGCTCTGTTATGGAGATGCCATGACCTGCCTTTCTGTCCTTGGCAAGGCAGGCAGATTCCTGCAGGTCTGCGCTGAGAGGCTGGCTCCTACAATGCCAGGCCATGCAAGTAGCTTTCTGAATAGCCCAGTCCAGTACCAAGAGCTGAAAGTAGCTCTGTGCGAGTCATGCAATTGTTATTTATGACTCCATTGGCATTGCGAGGGATAAACACCCAGGTGCAGAGCAGGAGAAGTACCAGTAATGGAAAAGTCAATCAGCCTTAAAGCGTGTCCAGATGAGTTCAGGGGCAAGGCCAGGCTCAATCATGTGGGCATAGAAACACTAGACATCTGCCCCCAAAAGAAACGCTCCTCTTCTAGAAATGCCGGCCCAAGTTTTGTTTTTCTACTGTAATCGTCACCTCTGATCATATCCAGGTCCAGACACGATGGTTGTAGCTTCATTCCTGCCGTGTAAACACAGCCTGTCAAAAGTACTCCTAGCTTGGGTTGAGCTGTGGTTTTTCTGCCCAAGGATGGAGCTCTTTTCATCTTCAAATGAAAAACCTGGAATGGAACCAAAGTTTCCAAAAGGCTTGTGATGCTGTAATACAAACCGAGAAGAGAAGTTGCTAGAAGAAGCATTTTGCTCAGGAGGAAAAACACTCTCCCAAAAGTGGACAGGTAGACACTGCTGAGAGGGTATGGCCCCAGTTGTCTGTGGCCCTTGCAAAGGCCAAGTTCCAAGCTTGAGCATCGGAGTGAGCACTGCACCAACAGTGACAGGTCAGCGACACCCACTTCCTGCGTGTGGTCAACACTGCATTCGTCCCATCAGCAGTAAGTACACATCACACCCTCTGGGGGACCAGATGCTGCTCAGGTCACTGCAGGGAAAGCAGCAAAGGGACAGGTGAGGGCCCTGCAGTCATGTGGATGACAGACTGCACAAGAGGGCTTCAGGTGGCAAAGGTATGAAGCATGACCCTGAGAGGGGCTGCTGAAGTTGGGGGACACGGAAGGACTCTCCTGAAAGCACATCAGAGCTGGGACCCGAACAGTGGGAAAAAGAAACGCAAAGCTCTGGGGGAAGAGCAGGCAAAGGAGGCACCAGGGAATCAGGGGATGCATTTAGCATATTTGAGTAAAAATGAGGGGGCCCTGACAGTGTAACACCAGGGGCCCCTGAGCCAGTGAGAGGCTCTGGGCAGCAGAGCAGGAAGATTTGGCCACCTCTAAAGATGTGCTGCTCACCTGGGAGCTAACTTGGTGAGTTAACGTTCCTCGCACCTCACAAGACCTCGCCAGCAGGGTCCTCAGGAGCTGGGTCTGGTCCACACTTGACTTCAGCTGCTACCTGTATGTTGATGATTTCTGTGGCAGAAAGGCAGGGCTAGGCTGGGCAGCAATCAATAACATACTCTGAAATCTCAGGGCTTTGCATGCTGTTTTGTCCAAACAAATTTCACTCTGGTCCAGTAACTGTAGGTACTTTTCTAGCAATGACCCAGGGACTCTTACTGCTTCTGACCTGTGACTGTGGTAGGTGGAGGTTGTGCTCCAGGGGAGGAGCCCTGTGCAGTGGCTTCTCACCAGGGTGTGGAAGTTACACCCATCTTTTCGGCCCACAGTACACTAGCCAAGAACTGGTTATACAGTCACCTAACTGCAAGGACCGGGGAAGCAGGATACGGATGAGCACCAGTGATGGCTGCTGCCACCGTGTCCACCTAAGTCCTACTTGGCAGAATCCACACCCATGTCCTGACTGTCCCTGGAAAAATCCTGTAGGTGCATCAAAGCCATCATATGCAACACACACCCAATGGTCTTCCTTTCCCCAAATGTGTCCTTTCCTAACCTTGGCAAACGATGGGTTGCCTGAACCAAAAACAAAAGAACAGCCCCATTCTCCATCCTTATTTCTCCAAAGACTGCAACTGTCTCACTGTTCTGCCCCAAGCACCACTCTTGGAGGCTCCTGCTTTCTGTCCCTGGCCACAAAGCTAGCACCCACCCATATACGGCTGCTCTGCTTGGAAGAACTGTGCAGTCCTTGCAGTCTGCTTGGTGAGTTAACATTCCTCCCACCCCACAAGACCTTGCCAGCAGGGTCCTCAGGATCGTAGTGTGGGGGTCAGGTGGCTCCCTCTCCCACAGGCTCCAGCTTTGCCTTATGCTCTACCTGTGACCTTCCTTGGCATCCACACAGCCTTGGCCTTTGGCTTCTCTGGAAGAGAGGGTTCCATGCCCTATCTCTCTGGCCCCTGAGGAACAGAGTGTGGAATGTTAGTAGTCCGATGCCCCATGGCTGTTTTTTATAGTTGCTCCACTGACATACTGTGTCTTAAGTGGGGCTGTACCCTACCAAGGGGATATGGTTCTGAGAGGGTCTCATGTTTCCTGCTGAAAGGGCCAAGCACCATGCTGACTACAGTCACCCATCGCTTGACAGAGAAAGGCATCAACAGGGGAGCTCCTATCTGCAGCCACCGCATGTAGTTACACAAGCCTCACAGCACAGCCCACCACACAAGCAGGCCATGTGGTACAGAGGGTCCCTGCCAGGCTACAAGCCCATGCGGGAAGTACTGTAGGCAAGGTAGCACAATGCAAAATGTTCCTGTAGCTGAACACAGAAAAACTCCTAGGAGATCAGAACTTCTCAGCTCCAGTGTCACCGTGTGAGACCACTGTTCTATCCTGCAGTGGTAATATGGCCTCTTGTTAACCAACATGACACACTGTATGGCACATGACTACTAATATTCCAAACCCTGATGGAGCTCATGGACTCACGGGAAAGGTCAACCATAAGCAAACAAATCAATGTACAACTGCTGATGGTGAAAAGTCCTGAAAGACCCCATGCCCTGAAAAGGAGACAGGCCTTCACTTCTCCACAGGGACAGGGAAAGGGACCCTGACCATAAGTCACAGATCTTCTCAGTCTCAAACCCAATGGTCCTCACCATCTCTCTCGCATACGATCCATGTTTCCCTCAGCTTCTCCTACTTATCTGTCCAGACACCACAGCACCACTGAGGTACATGACATTCATCTGCGCCTCACCTGCATGCAGCCCTTCCTCTGTTCACCTAAAACCCCAAATTCAAAAGGCAGGAGTGTGAGCCTGGAGTTGGGGATAGGAGTAACTCAGTAAGAGGGTAGGAAGGTAACCGTTCCCATAGCAACACTCCTGACCTCAGGGAGCAGGAGCCTCCAGGTTCTGCTAGAAACTGGTGTGAAGTGAGGAACAGGGCCGGTCACTCAGAGCCAATGAGAGAGGATCCTTCAGCCCCTGCATGGAACTACTGCCAGGCCTGCTGGTAGAGCTGACACCAGCCCTTCAGTCAGCATAGCCACCAGGGCACCGCCCAGAGAGGGCAGCGTTCTGCTCTCACAAGCTGTCCGCCTTCCTCAGGCTGCGTCCTCCTCACGCCCCTGGGCTCCTTCCTGGCCAGCTCTTTTCCCATGGTCTGCTGCTCCCAAGGCAGGGAGCCCTGGAAAGGGGTGGACCGGTCTCACCTGCTTCCACCCCAAGCTTGCAAACAGGATCAAAGTCAAGTCACTTAAGTTAGGACTCTCTTCAGCCTTAATGCTTTTACCCGTTTTTCACTAGTATTTACCTGAAGAAAGAGAAATACCCTCGGCCTCGCCAAACTCTGGACACAGAGACACAGAGTGGCCAACAGGAAGATCCAAGGAGTCCATCTATGGCCAGCCTAGACAGATGAGGCCTGGGACCAAGCCACATTCAGTGACAGCAAGCAGGGGTATGTGTGAAGCCCCGCATGCTGCAGGCCAGTGCATGGGTTCCCGGCCGGCACACTGACTTCACCCTAGCCCCAAAACCAAGGCAACAGAAGTAGTCCCCACCTTTAATGGGGAGCTGATCACAGGGGCATGAGCAATGCGTAATCCCTAGAAAAACCCCACACCATCTCCCTTCTCCTTTCCTTTCTCTCTTCTCATGTTCAGATCAGCTTGGGAAGCTGCCCTAATCACCCCAGAGATCTCATTTTTGTGGTCTCAACATTCAAACCAAATTTGGATGGGGTCCACGCTGGGATATGTAGGGGCCACAACAAAGGGGCTACACAGGGACTTGGGTAACAGCAAGGATGGTGTCTCCACGAAGGCATGGCTATTACCTAAGAACTTATATTCAGCCTGATCAACAGAGGTTGAGAGCACTCACATATGGAGGTGAAACAAACACCACTGTACTCTGCCCTCCAGCTCGGGTCTGTTGTGCTCACAGCGCCCACCTCTGAGGTCCTGTGGTCAAATCAGGGCCCACGGGAGAGGGGGAGCAGAGTCCCAAGGCAGCAGGTCTAAGAGCAGCGTCCAGATCATGAGAAATCTGAAAGTGCTTCGAGGGGAACATGCAAGAAAACAGAGGCCCTGACTCAAAGCTGCCTTTGAATTTTGGAAACAAAGTCTTCCAGAGGTCAAGAGATTCAATAGAAGCAGCAACAGATGAAAGCAGGTTGTGGACAATGTATGTAAGAAATTTCTAAAATCAAAACACGTCTGAAGATGAGTGGGGCTGCTCCTCATGGTGGCAGCCCCAGAACATGGGACGAGCCACTCTCTGGGGCCCTGGAGGGGAGTCTGGAGGTGATGATGGAATCCTGCGTCCCTTGCCAGCCCTGGGATTCTCTGACCTGATTCAATAACTCCCTTATCTCTGCCAACAACCACTGTGTCCCACAACCCAGCCACAAATGATGCTTGCTGTCTTGTCCTATTTTAACTCAGTCCTGAATCCTGACCTCTGGGTCAGCTGGGTGTGTGTGTGTGTGTGGTGTGCAAGTGTGCCTCTGTGAAAACTGGTGGGGGCGGGGGAGGTCTTGACAGAAACAAAAACTCCACTAGGGGCATCAATAGGCTGTAAATCCACGATCAGCCCAACAGGAAGCCCTGGATACAGGAACCACCTAGTCTATATGCAGGAAGTGGTTTCCACACTGGAACACAATTTCATTCTCCTGGGAGTCCCCAAATTTTACTTAAGAAGAACAAAAACACAAGTTTAAAAGCAAGCTACAGCTCCCAAATGACTTCCTAGGTGTGGCTTTGGTCTTAGGAACCCTGGTCTGCACACCCAGCTGTGAGGCTGGTGCTGGGTCCCTGGGATGCCTCCTGCACACCCTCTGCCCAACACCACCCAGAGCGCCTCCATGTCCTCCTCCTCTGCTGCTCCAGCTCCTCCCCACCCGCACACACAGCAGGCTCCAGGCAGGGCTGGGGACACTGAGAAGCAGTGAGAATGGGGGGGCCAGGGCAGCACGCTGCCCTTGTCATGGAGGAAGAGGAATAGCAAGAAGGACCAGGAGGGGAGATGGCCCCACAGCAGGCCCTGATGCCCCAGCCTTGACCCACATACCTTCAATTCTAACTCCAGATCCCCAGGTTTGCACGGAAGCCCAGGGCAAGAGGTCAGGCCAGTCCCGTGCTCAGGTCTGGAGGCCTGGCTCACAGGATGGCCACGAAGAGAACAGTCACAGCAGTCTGGGGACAAACGGCCCCCGGCCTGCCTGGTCAGTAAGACTGATTTCCCCAGCTGCAGCCTCCCCGCTTCCAGAGCTGTTTCCCTGCGTCTCCCATTCGCTGGTCCCTTCTGAGCGGCTTCCTGGGCCGTTTTCTTTCTTCGGGGGCTGCACTCCTCTTCCTGGCTCTGCATCTCCCGGAGATGAGCAAACAAGCAGACCGGGACCAGCCTGCAGGAAGCCTGGGCCTCCTGATGCAGGGGCCACCTGGCAAGAGCGCCAGCCAGCAGCGCCGGCGGGGCAGCAAGTGCCACTGTCTGTGTGACCAGGCTTGTGGGCCCAACAGCTCTATGCCCCAAGATCCAACTGCCACCCCAGCCCAACAAGTACCCATCGGCTTGCCAGGAACAACATCCACATGGGTTCTGCGTTTTGCTCCTCAGAGGTCAGATTCCCAAAGCTGAAGTCATTAGCTACAAAAAAGGAAGCAATCTGGGTCATCTGTACTTGGCTAATGAGGGTGGTCACAAACCAAAGCAGACCGCTGAGTTAGACATCAGAACAGGAAAGAAAGGTCCTAAAGAGCATTAGTACTCTTCATGAGAGCCTTGGTCTCCCAAGATCAGTAATAAAATATGCTATTACAAACATACTTTCTACTTTAAGAGATGGCCTACCTCTCCAGTCCAATTCCAAACTAAAATGATGAAAAACTGCCATTTGGAAATTCTTGCCTTATGCCAGACCCTGTGACAAGCACATTAATTAACTAACTACTTAAAATAACTCAGGTCGCCTGATCCCTGATCAGCATCCATCCAAGCATTGCACTGAGGCACCTGCCTGGAGTTCTCCCGGGTTCCAGACATGCGTGGAAACACCGAAAGAGTGCGGCTGTGGCTCTCCTCATGCTGGCCAGTGAGCATCCCAAGCCCCGGACATTTATTAATCAAGCCATCTCTAGAAGTAGCAGACACTTAACCAGGTATATGCTCGGGGTTGAGTCACTTACCCTCTCTCTGTGCGGGTTTTTCTTAACTTTAGGATGGAGAAAGCAAAGCACCGACCTTCCGACCACCCACTAGGAACTGGCACACACAATGCCCTTAGTATAGTGGTCAGCAACCAATCACTGCCCACATAACATCAACTACTGTGGACTCCATTATGGCCCAACCATGACAATGACAGCAACAGAAGGCTCTGAACGCAGCACCCCCATTCTGAAGGGTCTAGGGGCTCAAGGCATCCTCCAAGCGAGTCCGCCAGGTCCAAATGCACACAGGCAACCTCAGGCCCCACAGCCAGACTCCAGGTGGCAGGAGTGTGATCACCGCAGGCCAAAGCCCCTAACTGCCCAGCAGAGGAACCAACCTTCCGCCTGCTCCACCCTCTTCCTCACCCTGGAACCCAGCAATAAGTCAAGGTCTGCTTCCCCGTCAGGAGAGGGAAGGTCTCAATGCAAGAAGTCACTAGTGAAAGGAAGGAAATTTAAACAAAAGAACAATAAGAGGACTTACGTTTTTCATCCCTTTCTGCGAAAGCTATTTCTTAGACAACAGCTGTTTTCTGACAATAACATACTCCTCATAAAAGGTCAGAGTGAAAACCTTTAGAGTGAAGCAGCACAAAAAAACCCCCACTCTCCAGACCAGAATTATTTATTTACTGAGAGTCTTCTAATATGCTAAAGTGTAAACCAAGGATCAAACAATTCCAAAGCCTACAGAGAGAACAGAAAAAATTAATCATGTTATTATGGCCTGTATCACACGTTAATCTACTTCGCCACCTGCATTTTCTATTAAGCTCTGTAAGGTGCCTATTACAGTCCTCATTTTATAAAGCAAGAAGCTGAACTCAGACAGCACAAATACATGGCAAACTCCACACGCTGAACACAGCACAGCCAGGCTTGGGCCTGGGGGCTCTAAACCCACCACCCTGCTCCACTCAAGGATCAGGTCGTTTACAGAACCTGGAGAGCTCAAGTCCCTCCAGGCTAGGGTAAAGCTAGCCATGGTCGCAGACTGGAAGTCAGTATCCTGGCCAAGAAACAGAACCCAACTGTTACCCATTCTGCTCCCCAGCACAAGAGTAATTTGGGGCCACCTAAAACTCCACTTCTCAACACCCTAAGCTGTGAAGGGAACTAGTAAGAGGGGGGGCCAGGAATGGCTTGAAGGCCTGAGATTCTCCAGGGTTACAGATCTCTTGGGCTTACTTGGCGGCACTAGGCTCTGTGGGAGGCACCTCATTTTGGGAGCAGAACACCATCTTGAATTCAGGAATGAAAATCCGTTAGAAGATAGGTTAGGGGCTGGGAATATGGCTCGGCAGCACAGTGCTTCCCTCACAAATGTGAGGTCATGAGTTCGATTTTGATATCAAAGGAAAAAAAATTGAAGACAGGTTGGATTTATAACTGAGAAAGAAGAAAGAGAAAAAGCAAAACTAATGGCCTCATTTATACAACTCTGCCCAGGGTACATCAGTTCATTTCATCTCCATCACTGTCCTCTGAAGGCCAGCGTCCTGGTAAGATGGCCAAGGAGCCCTGTCACAAGACCACCTGTTTGGTTCTTTTGTTAACAGTGAGTTGATCAGCAAAGGAACAATGGTTAAGTTTGGCCACGGCTTTGTTTTCACAATAGCAGATTATTCAATTTTTCAGGTAACATTTTTCCAAAATGCTAAGTGCAGACTGAGGACTAGTCTTTCCCAAGATGTATGGAGCCCCCACATGTTGGATTTCAGGCTGTCAAACACCAGTGAGTCCTAGCATGGGGCTAAGCAGATGGCACAGCTAAGTTAGGGGAGAGGAGAGGAGGGGAGGGGAAGTGGAGAGAGGAGGGGAGGGGAAGGGAAGGGAAGGGGAAGGGAAGGGAAGGAAGGGGAAGGGAACGGGGGATGGGAAGGAGGGAGGGGAAGGGAAAGGTGCCCTGGAGAATTGGAATAAAAATCTGTTCTGGGAAAGAGAAGAACAATCAGAGTTTGGGGATGCTCCGTGTCTTTGAACCCAGAAGAATGAGGAATGGAAAAGGCAGCTCCGTGGGAAGTGTTCCAGAACGACAACCTGGCTAGTGGAACATGACACTCTGGGTACATCTATGGTGCAGAAGAGAGAGAGGAAGATACTGGGGGACAGTCCCCAGAGCTGATGCCACAAGGGCAGAAAAGACCAAGCAGAAACCAAGCACTGGTATCTCCAGGTCCTGCTCTATGGGCAAAGCTATGATTTGGGGGTGGTTTGCTGTGGTTTTTTCCTTTGATTTCTGAGGTCACTGGATACACATGGTAGTAACAAGGTCAGTGTGTGCTGATTTGCCAGGTTCTGAGGTCAGGGGTAAGGGAGTGTTGGGTTGACCCAGCCCCAGTGTCAGGACAGCCCTGCCCCCCTGAGATGCCAAGGGACAACATGGGGACAGCACTTTCACTTTCTTCTTCCCTGTCCTTGGGGATAACTCACGGTGAGCCTGGTTGCCTGCTTCTCCTGCAGGTGGTCCCACGTCCACCTCACATTGGACATGCCTCTCCTTTCACGACAACTCGGACTTCCTCCTCCCACCTCTCCACAGTCTGCATCTCTGTCTCCTTCCACAGATGCCTCCCGCTCCCTTGGCACCCAAGCCTGGGCAACAGCCCCCCTGTTCCCCACCGTGGACTCCTGCCGCAGGTGCTCAGACTATTACACAGCTGAGTTAGGGAGAAAAGTTACAGGCAAATCAGACAGGGCGGGGCCACCCAGAGAGTCAGTGAAGGAAATGAAAACTCGTTACAGTTATGGCTAGAGGTGCATCAGCTGGAGGCCAGGCCTCAGGATAAAGACGGGATGACCAGGCCTAAGGTAAGCACTCACCCCTGGTCTAGTAAAGTCTAGACAGACAGCAGTCACCACAGTGGGTGACCTAGATCCTCAGACTCATCCTTTCCTGAAAAGTTCTTTGTTCTTTCCATGTGTACGTGCTACATGCTTACTTCCCCATTAGGCCACTATTACCTAAGCTGCTACACTTACAATCTTACTGGTTGATCACAGCCTTAACTCACATTGTACCCACGTGGTTGTGCTGTATAAACCTTCCCCTGAGAAGTGGGGTCCTACTCAGGGGACCTACTCAGGACCTACTCAGGACCCCTCCTGCCTCTCAGGAGCTATACTTCTCCCCCTCAATAAATATTTAATATTTTTAACCTCTTTTGTTGCTTAAAATTTATTCTTTGATTTTGGGGAACCTGAACTCGGCATATTGGACATCTAGCAGTTAGAAATTATAATATTTCCCCTATATCATTAGAGGTCCTATATCATTCCTGTATCAAGACGCCCCCTGCCTAAGGAAGTGCAAAGCCCCATTGGTCAGACTTCACCGATGGCTGCAAACCCCTCTCAAGGCCCTGCACAGTGCGCCACCCACCCCTGCAGCCCTGGGCAGCAGCCCTGCACTGAGGCCACATTGCTAAGGCTTCAGGTTCTAGGGGGCATCGTGCTTCCCCAGCACAGCCTTTACTTCCCCTTGGTTCTTGGCCTGTAGTTCTGGGCCCCGTTTCAGCATGCAGGGGATGTCTATCCTCACTGCGTGGCATGAGGACAGAGCCCACATCTGTTTTTCCGAGCCGTGTCCCAGACACCTCAGCAGCAACTGCTCACACGTGGGCCCTCGTGGATATCTGCTGAGGCACCGGGCTAACTCCTCCTGAATCTCTCACCAGCAATAGAGGCTGACGCTATGCTTCTAACTCCTTTGCTGTATCATCTCCCCCTCTGCGTCCTTGCATTCTTCTGGGAAGCTGAGGAGCACTAAGCATACAGTCCATCGGACACACCATCAATCTCCTCCTAGTAACTCATCCAAAGGTTCATGAGAGGGACGGAACTCAGGCACTGAGGCACACAGGAAGGACCTGATTTCTATAAGCTTTTCTGATTTTAATTGCTTTGCCGGCAGATTTAGGGAGAACCTTTGTTGATTAACCTCTTCATCTGCAGCCGGAAGTGAAGGGTACAGGCTGCATTCAGTGAGTGTGTCTTAGTCTAAGGGAAAGACCTGGGGCCAAGGGCAAGCCTGGGAGTGACTAACAGAACCATGTACTTGCAAAGTAGATGGATCCCAGGAAATACTTAAAATGTCTCTTTGTTACTGAACACTTCAGAGAGGTGTTTTTATTGTCAACATGTTACCTCTAGTGTTTTTAAAAAACAACAAACTCATTCTCTCTGATGAAGGTCCCACTAAAGAAAGTCACTGTGCTGTAAAATGTATCCAAGGGACATGAGCTCAATTAACACCTCCACAAGCTGGCCTGGCTCTCTGTTTAGATGTGAGAATTAACACCTGACTCTGGAAAAGGTCTGCTCCCAGAGATAGCGCTTCTAGACAGGAAAAGAAGCAGGGGAGGGAATGAAATTAGTTTACCTTTCAGAGGTATTTCACAGGAATGTCTCTAGCCAGCATCTGGCCTTTGCCCCCTGGGGGAGGAATCCACGGGAAGGGAAGCTGAAACAATTCTCTGCGTGGCCAGAGGAGAAGCTGGGGGCACAGGGACAAAGAGGGGCGTGCATTCCAATGGCAGCTATTTCCGCTCTGCACACTTGCTTCTGCAGTTTCCTTTCCTGAGCTGGGCAGAGTGTGACAGAAGGTGTGCTGATCCCAAGGGTGCCCTTGAGAAATCCAGACTCCTGGGAAGACCCAGCTGAGGTGACTCCACCAGGCACTTTCTGAACCGAGGGCCAAGGACGCCTCCTCAATCCACATGGCGTCTGCCCCTGGCATCTCTAGGAGTCTGAGGCCTGGCTACCAGTACTAGGTGATCAATAGGGCCCCTCCAGTTTGGGCTTCAACAGCTCTAACTATTCTGTCCAGAGTGCACTATCTCAGAATCATCCAATCTTGAAACTGAAAAAAATCAAATTTCTTCCAGTCCCTGAAGCAGTGCTTGACTTGCCTGCATAGCCAAGCCTGTGTAAACATCAAAGCTGGTAGAGACCTATCAGAACCCAGGTGTGCAAGCTGGTGAAGGAGCACAGACTGGCCTGGGTTCACACCAGACACACGACTCCGAGTCAGGACAATCCCCTGAGCACCACTCCCTCACACAAAGTTAACAGTAAATAATAATAACACAACCACTGAGCACATTCTATGGATCAATCACTACTGAGTGACTTATACTGATTGGTTTATTCAAATCGCCCCCAAATTTTGAGGCGGGTACTAACTATATCTTCACCATTTTACATGGAAAAGCCAAGACCTCAGACGTAAATGACATGCACAGACACTGAGGCACGCCTAGGCATCCCGGCTTAAAAATAAGAATGAAATTTTTTAAACTGCTGAACAAAAGCATCAGTGGTCACACACTGCAATTAGACAGATTTCACACATCAATGAAATTAAGAAAATAATTTCATTCTCAATAAAATACTTAGGAATAAACTTACTAAAACATATGCAAGACCTGTGTACTAAAAGCTTCAAAACACTGCTGAGTCAAACTGAAGATTTCAATAAACAGAGATATCCCATGTTCATAAACTGGAGCCTCTATTGTTGAGATGGGAATTCCTCCTAGAACAATCTACAGATTCAATGCATTTCTATCAAAAGTCCAGCAGACTTCTAGAAGGAAATTGTCAAGTTGATCCTAAAATGTATATGGGAATACAAAACCCCAGAACATCCAAAACACTTTGAAAATGAACAAAGCTGAACAATTTAACACTATTCAATCTTAAAACTAGTAATTAACCTTAAAAGCCAGTAATTAATCCAGATAGTGTGATACTGACACAAAGACTGGGCAGGGAGATCAATGGAACAGAACCACAAATTCAGAAAGAAATCCTTACATATGTAGTTAATGGATTTTCAATAAAGGTGTCAACACAACTGATGTGTAATGCAGTGGGTAAAGGATAGTCAATATGATATACACATACACAAAAAGGAAGGAAGGGAGGGAAGGAGAGAGGGAAGGAAGGAGGAAAAAAAGGAGAGGGAATACTGTGTAATTTAGACCTTTACCTCACATCATACACAAAAATTAATCCAAAATGGATTACAGGCAATACGAGATGTTAGAGCATAAAACTTCTAGAAAAAAATACACAAGCATTTTTGACCATGGCTTAGGCAATAAATTCTTAATGACATAAAAAGAAAGGCCACATGTGAGAGAAGTATTTGAAAATCATATCCGATAAAGAACTTTATCCAGAATATATAAAGAATACAGACAATAAGATGACAAATAACCTGGTTAATATGTGGGCAAAATAGTGAACATTTTTGTGAAAGGTTTGCAAAGGGCTCACAAAGATGCTTAACTTGATCAGTGTTCAGAGAAATGTAAGTTGAAAGAGGTACCTTCACATGCCCACTAGAATGGCACAAAAACTGGACAATAACAAGTGCTGGAGAGGATGTGCGTGAACAGCAGTCCCCATGCATTACTGGACGGAGTGGGAATGCACAACCACTTGAGAAAGCAGTTTAGCAGTTTCTTTCAAAGTTAAACTTCCCATACAATCTAGCAATGGGACTCCTAGGCATCCAGCCAAGGAAAATAAAAATATATCTTCCCACAGAGACATATGCACGGATATTCACAGCAGCGTCATTCACAATAGCCCTAACGTGTAAAGACGCTAATGTCTACCCATTCATATTCAGCAAATAAAATGAACTGCCAATACATGCTACAACACAGACTAATCTCAAAAACATTATGCTAAATAAAGAATCCAGATGGAAGAGATTACATAGTGTATGGTTCCATTTATATGAAATTTCCAGCAAAGGCAAATTTATAGAGCCAGAAAACAGACCAGTGTTTGCCCATGGTTAGGGTGGGAGCAGCAATTATAGGTAAACAAGCACAAATGTGATGGAAAGGTTCTAAAACTGGATTGTAGGGATGGTTGCATAACTGTAAATTTTCTAAAATCACTCTGTGTGTTTACAATGGACAAATGTCATGGCAGATCAGTTGTACCTCAACAAGGCTATTTGTATGGTTTTTTTTTAAGCCAGTATCCATGAAAATTCTTAAACCAAAAAGTACAGCAGCTGCTACAATGGTTGCTGATTTTAAATGCCATGATGCTAAGCCTTTCTCGCGCTGGGAACTCTCCAAATGATAAACTTGACTACACCTCTCATAAATGTTCCTGAAATGAGTTTACATACAGTAATTAGCACAGTGCCTAGTCTTAGGGAGCATTACATATTAACAGTTATTTATTGTCATCTGTGATGCTGCCTTGAATGCGCTAAGAAACTCGTCTTGCGTCCTCCAGGGGTGGTCATCATGGATCCACCCCTAGTGGCTCTCAGGTAGCTAGAATTGTCCATAAGAGAGAAATCCCACTGAGAGGTGGCCTGCCACATTTCTGCTACTGGACAGAACCTCTTTCAGCTTTTAAAAAGAAAACCTGTCTTTTTTCCTATTTATTCCTTTGTTTTGACAATTATCTAGAGCCCTGGGAAAGGCCACTCTTAATGTTCTGGAAATAACACGGAAGTGTGAACAAAAAGCTTTTCTGTCTTGGTCCCTCAAGTCTCACAGGTTCCTGCCCTGCCCGCCCCAGCAGCTGCACCCAGGAGCTCTCTAGAACACCTCTGAGGCCTGGGGCAGAGCTGTGCTGGGACCAGGTCCAGATTTCAACAACCCAAGTCACACCACCAAGACCTAGATAGGGTCTTGCCGCTCTGAAAGATCCAGGGAGCTTGAGTGTGCTTAGCCCTTGGCAAGACCTCCAAGTTACAGCCCCCAGCCCCACCCCTGCCTTATCGGGCTGTCCCAGTGTGTGTCTGAGATTCTGCCTCAGTTTCCTAGCCTGGCACTGCCACTCTGTCCAGGTGAGACCTAGATCAGTTGCCACTTTCTGTCCTCTAGCATTTGAACCCCATCCCCTGTACAAGGGTCTGGTAGGAACCAGAGGAGTACCCTAAATGGAGGCCTCTAGCACCTCCCTGGAGGCCACCGCACCCTCAAGAAGAGCATGCTGTGCACCAGGATTTGCAGCAAAGATGAAATGCTCCACATCTGCAAGCAGTGTCCAGTGTGGTAACTACTGGTCACATCTAGCCATCAAGCACTTCAAATAAGGCTAATATGACTGAGAAAATGAATTTTTAATGTTCCTTATTCTTAATGAGTTAAATGAAAATGGCCACCTATTTAGTGGCTCCTGCGTGGGACAGCACAGCTCTAGCAAATGGACACTAGCTCTTATTAGTCACGTTTCCATCACTGGAAGAAAATACTCAACACCCACAGTTTGAAGAGAGAGAGGTTTATTTTGACTGATACTTTCCAGTGGGTTCAGTCCATGGTTAGTTGGCTCCAACACAGAAATGGGATGGTGCAAGGAGCTGGAGAAGGACAGCTAGTCACCTCATGGGAGCCAGGAAGCAAAAAGAGAAAGGCACTAAGGACAAGAATACGCCTTCTCAGCCCCACTTTCTAACAGTACCTGCAGCTATGAACTCATCGATAAATGAATCAACTGGTGCGTGAAGTGCTGCCAACACGCAGTCAACTCCCAAACAAATGAGACTTCGGCAGACACTTTAGATTTACATCATAACCCTGGCCTAGCAATCCTTCAGGGTGCCTTGGGCAGCAGGACTGAAGGACACAGGGTGCTGGCTTTCTCTCCCCGCAGCCCTCCTGCTGGGCCAACGACCCTGACAATGCAGAGACCTGAGAACTGCCCCTCCCAGCTGTGAGCAGCGGATCTTGAGGATACCACACAGGCGAGGCAGACCCCAATCACAGAGATGAGCCGGGCCCCTAAAGAAAACATAAGGAACAGGTGAGGCCTCTGCCTTAAAACTCTGAATAAATAATTTGCTTGGAATTATTCAATCATTTCACTACTACATGAACAGTTAAGGCTCAGCTGCGTACCAAATCTAAAATTAAGAGTCATATCAGACAAGAAAATGGGGATTATTAAAAAGTGCTTTGCAGGAATGAAATGCCAAAGTAATGAGGAATATTGGGTGAGACGAGACTAAACAGGCTATAGCTGTCAGCTAAACAAGTCATTAACTGTCACTTCATGGAAATTTTTAAAAAGCAGCAGCACATTTGAGGACAAGCAGGGGAATGAGTGGGGAGAACTCCTTTGTGTTGGGACTTGTGTGTCCTTTTCAAAAGCCAGTTTTGGTCAATTATCTCACAGCATAACCACCTCAGAGTGAAAAAAATCAACATGTATCAAAGAAGTTATGTTCTGCACGTCTTGGTACTGAATTGGCAATGGTTTGCATGGCCCAATTAGCTCCTAATTTAAAACAATAGCAGCTAGTCTCTATTTTCTTCTGGGATTTTTATTTACAACAAAATCACAATGCTATTTCAGACTGTTGTGGGGAATTCTCAAAGGACAAGCTGGGAGTCAATTATTAATGGCATAATACAAAAATGTTACTCTGAGCCAGACATGGTGGTGCACACTTGTAATCCCAGCACTTGGGAGGCTGAGGCAAGGGGATCACCTTGAGTTCAAGGCCAGCCTGGGCTACATAAGTGAGTTTAGGGTCAGCCTGAACTGCATAGCAAGTCTCAAAAAAAAAATACTCTGATGATCATCCTTGGGAAATGGTATTTAGAAAGAAAAATGGGCCTGAAGATGCCCACAATTAAAAGTCTTGTATAGGGCTGGGGATATAGCTCAGTGGAATAAGCGCTTGCCTGGCAAGCGCAGGGTCCTGAGTTCGATCCCCAGTACCGCAAAAAAAAAAAAAAAAAAAAAAGTCTTGTATATAAAAAGGACATGATTCTATAACTCCAGTAAGATTCACATTTCTCACTGCCCTGGGGAAGCTGCTGGTTATGATCAAGTCTGTGACCTCCAGGTTATCAAACACAATCCTCATCTTGTTTTCTCAGCATCAGCATTTGATATAGCTGATCACGCACACTCCCCTAACTTTGACCAGAACCCTACAGAAAAGCAAATCGCCTCTGCTTTCTTCTAGGACAGGATTTAAATTTAAAGACTTAATCATTTAAGGTTGACTTTTTGTAGCCGGGGAGTGAGAGAGGTCTAGTTTTATTTCTATCCAGTTTTCCCAGGACCATTTACTGGAGAGACTGTCTCCTCCCCAATGTGTGTTCTTGGCACCTTCATCAAAAATCAATTGGCTATAAATGTGTGGACTTATTTATGGCTTAGTTCTGTATTCTGTTCCACTGATCTAGGTGTCTGTTTTCATGCCAGTACATGCTATTTTGATTACTGTCTCTTCACAGTATGTTTTCAAGTCAGGTAGAGTGATACCTCCTTGGGTTCTGTTCAAAACTGCCGCGGCTATTCAGTCTTTTGCAGTTCCCCATAAACTCTATGGGTCAATCTATTTTCCCCTTTTTTTTTTACAAAGAATATTATGTGATACTTTGATTAGACTGGATCTATAGATCTTTCTAAATAGTATGGATATTTTAATAGGGGTAATTCTATCAACCCATGAACACAGCATATTTTTAGATATATTTGTATATCTTTCACCTTCTGTATTAAGTCAGCTTTGCTTTTCTATAACATAATATCTGAGATAAACTATCATAGCTCTAGAGGCTGAATGTCTGAACAACATGGCACAGGCTGCACCCCATCATGGTAAGCGTGTGTGTGTCTCACTCTGTGGTCTCCCCCTCTCTTTAATGAACCACCAGGACACAATTGTCGGAGGGCCACCTTGATGGCCTAATCTGATCTAATCATTTCCCAAAGGCCCTACCTCTATATACAACCGATGGATTAAGTCCCCACCCTCTTGATACCATCAGCGTAAGACTTTGGGAGTTAAACTCATGCAGCATGTACTCAGGAACAAATCATACACAAATCATGGACCTCCTTTGTACTTTAAAAAGAGGTAGAAGAGAGGTTTTAAATGCTCTTTGCACAAAGACACGATAATATGAGACAATATGCTAACCACTCTGATTTGATCACTATATCATGTATCAAATTATCCATGTACCCCATAAATTATGTAAGAACATTCCAAGAGATGGAGGGAGGGGCTTGGAGAGAGCAGAGAAGGAAAAAGGATTACAACGTGTTACGTCTCTATACCAGCTCCCCGTGGGTAATATAATCATTCCATACTGTAAACATGGACTAATAAAAAGTAAAAAAAGTGCAATTATTGTATATCAACTAAAAAACAAAGAAAAGAAAAACAAGTCCAGAGGCTTCCCCACAAAGCCTACAGGCATGCTGTACAACCCGCACACTGGCCCAAAGCACCAGTTACCTTCTGCACAAGCTGGGGAAAATGGCTCACCTGCTAATTGCCGTTAATCACAGGCTCACCCCCGGCTTTTTTTTTCCTCTATAAAATTAGACTAGTCAAAGTGTGATGAATTCATAACAAATAATCCAATAACCTCTCAACTGGAGCTTGGGGACACAGTGCCTGTCAAGTTTGCCCAATTCTCTCTGGCTTGGATTATAAAAATTCAGTTTCATTTCTTGACTGTAGAGCAATTGTTGATGAAAACATCCCAGGAGCATGCTTGGGAAGGAAGGGATACAAATTCAGAAGCAATCCTGGGCACGAGTGATGCATAACAAGGATGACTAACTCAGAGCAGGAAGTGGACTCAAAGAGAATGGGCAACTAGAATTCTCCCTGAGTGTTCAAGGACTCAGGACTCAGCCACCCAGGCATTCCAGCATCCTGGGAAAGCCAGGTGCCCAAAGGAGCTTTCGGCTGTGCTGTTTCCATAGAAAGGAAAGGTTACTGGGAATAACAAGCCAAGAGCCTGGAGGTCAAGAGGTTAAGATGTAGAAACACACACACAAAGCCACACTGAGAAGAGTGGTAACAATAAGCACATAGCACCTATTATGTAAGGTACCACCTAAGCCATATATACATACATAATTTTTTGAGTCATCTTTACAAACTGATACTGTTATTTTTAGCTGCTCAAGTGTCAGAGCTGCATTTTAACCCAGGCAGTGCTGTTCCATCATCCAGTACAGAACAAAATCTTTAGACACAGATGCTGTCTGTCATCAGAGAAGGTGCCATGCTGCACACGAGGTCAAGGCATTCACAGTTCCTGGTAGCTCAAGAGGAGACCTGTAGGGTCCGGGATACAGCTCAGCAATACAGCCCCTGCCCGGCAAGTGCAAGGTCCTGAGTTTGAGTCCTGGCACCAAAAA
>PVLD010009555.1:0-76357 GCA_004027595.1 Dinomys branickii
ATTCCCTACTATCTTATCTATAATTTGGTATTTCCTTTAATGTTTTTGTGTTAACTAATGTGAAGATAACTATGTAATACAACATCCAGTTCTAATTCCCTACTATATTCTGTATAACTTTGTATTTTCTGTATTGTTTATGGCTTTTCTGGTTCATATGTCTCCATCCTTTTGTCTTTAAAATAAAATTTAAAAAAAATAAAAAAATAAAAAATAAAATAAAATTTAAAAAACATATACAGGATCTTAAATGCTGCAGCGAGAAAAAAACGACAGACTGTCCTCAAGTGGAAAAGAGTTTCTAAATATTCTCCTCCCAACAGCAGTCATCTAAGTCAAATCAGAGGGAAACAATTAATTAAAAAATCATATAGTCAGACATATATGTGTATTTTAAAACAAAAGAATAAAGATTAGAATATATAGATAGGTCAGACCAGTGCTAACCTATAGAAAACTGATACCACTTCATCAATAAGGTAGATTTAAACAGAAGGAATCAAGAAATCAAACTGCTATGTAATAACTGCTTTAAATCATCAAGAAGATAGAGCAATTCTAAACGTGTTTGCACCTCAAAATAGCTTCAAAAAGCACTGTCTATAACTAAAAAGAAAGTGTAGCCTGAGATTTTTAATGGTCCCCCTTAAGAAAGCGATAAACCAAGCAGACAAAAGTTAGTAAGGATACTAGGAAAATATTTGTCTCTTCAAACATAAAAATACTTTCAAAAGTAGTCATACTCAATGTCATCAAAACTTATTTCAACAAGAATGAAGAACTGGAAGGAAACATACGACATTTTTTGACACAACGTAATCCACTACAAGGCATTAAAGAAGCTGACTTTAGGCAGAAAACAGAGGGGCTGCTGCTACGAGCAGGGGGAGGGGCAGGAGCAGTACCAGGGACACCGGCAGCGATGGAGCCCATCGGATCGAGGTTGAGGTGGTGGCTTTACCTGTGATGAAGCAGCACAAAGCTGTGTGTGCATTGTACTGGTGTGAAGTTTGTGGGTTTGATGTTGCACGTGGTTATAGGTGATGTGGCCACAGGGGAAACCGGGCGAAGGCACATGAGCCCTCTCTGTGTACCTTCCCAACTCCCCATGAATTTATAGTCATTTTGAAAGAAAAAGGTTGTTTAGCCAGGTATGAAGCACAGGCCTGTAACAGCAGCACTACTCTGGGAGACTGAGCCAGGAGAATCTCAAATTCAAGCCTAGCCTGGGCAACTTAGCAACTTCACGAGACTCTGTCTTAATATAAAAAGTAAACAAGGAGTGGGGATGTAGCTCAGTGTGAAAGCCCTTCACTCTGTAGTACAGACACTCCTCATTTCATGGGCGAGTTCCACTCCCAAGACTATGTCACTAAGTGAGGAATTGTACACTGTGCAGTGTACATATTACAGTATTTAGAACAAAGAAATGGTCAAAGGAAACTCTGACTTGATGTCTTTGCTTTTATTGGCATAGATCTTATGTACAGTATTGTGATGGATTATAGAACGTAAAACTACAGCACTGCACCATAGAGTACGGTTGGCAAAAATGGCAGTATGATGCTGCAGAAGAGGCCACCATAAAACCACCCTGCTGCTCATGTTCACACATCACGAGTCCAAAAGGAGTGTCCTAAGTCTGACCAGTGGCTTGTAAGTCCAAACAGTCTTAGGACAAGTAGGCCATTCAGTGGGGAATTTCTGTACTGTAAAAACTTGCTTCCAAAAATAGCTGGAAAGTACTCATATGTCTGAAAATTAAGAAACATATCTAAATAACTCACGGTTAAAGAAGAAATTGTAATGGAGATTTAAAAACATTTTAGTACTGAATTATAATGCAAATCTGCTTATCAAATCTTGCAGATTACTACTAAAGACATAGCAGTACTTAGAAGAGAAGTTATCATCTTAAGCATTTGTTTTAAAAAGAAGAAAAACTGAAAATGACCACTGAGATAATCCTTAAGGAAACAGAGAAAATAATAAAGAACAAACTCTTTTTTGAGACAAGGTCTCACTGTGTAATTTAGGCTGGCTTTGAACTCACTGTGTAGCCTAGGCTGGTCTCAAACTCATGGCAATCCTCCTGCCTCAGTCTCCCGAGTGTTTGGATTACAGGCACATGCCAATATGCCCATTAAGAGCAAACTTTAGGAAATAAAAATGAATATATATTAGGGATAACTGTCAAAATTAAAACTTGATTCTATGGTAAGCTTAAAACGTTGATGATACTCTAGTAAGATTACTCAAGAGAAAATAGAGAAAATAAAAACAACTGTACAAATGAAAAGGGGACATAAGAAGATTTGAACGGTGATACATAGACATTATAAACAACTTTATAGAAGGATACATTTGACCAATGAGATGAAATGATAAAATTATGCAAGAAAGCCCCAAGTGCACCTTAACAAAAATAACTCAAGAAAAATTAGGAAACTTCTTGGGCCAGTGAAGTTTAAAGACTGGTATGTTTTTTTTTAAACATTGGTACCAGATGGTGTCAATCATTAAGTTCTATGAATCATTGAAGAAATAAATGATTCCTGATGCAGACAAAGTATTCTAAATGGTAGGTGATGAGAGATCACAGTACCCATCATGTAAGGCTGGAAAATTTAGATATCTGAAAAGAGACTTTGATGCTAGTAAAAGTGATGAGCAGAGAAATTACGGTATTGGGTGAAATTACACAACCTTGGAGGCGGTGGAGGAAAGAAAATCCCAGCATAGTCACACACAGGAACATGAAATCATAAATAAAACAGTAGTCAACTGCATTCTAGGATCCAAAGAATCCTTTAACAGTGGGAAATACTTTAAATAATCTACAATTTGAATAGACTAAAGAAGAAAAATTATCTCTGAAAGTTACAGAGGGTACGAATTCACTTACATGCCATTCTGAAGAAAACAGAACTACAAAGACAAAGAGGAGCTTAGTGGTGGTTGCAGGGATTGGCACAGAAGGCCCTAATCCAAATGGATTTACTAGTTTTTCCCATGGCCAGGACAAAAATACCTAACACCCAAAACATAAAGGAGGAGAAGTTTAATTTGGCTCCCCGTTTCAGAGAATTCAGTCCATGGCCAGCCCGCTCCAAGGCAGGAACATCATAGCAGAAGGGTATGGTGGAGGAGAGCCGCTTGTCCCGCCGTGGCCAAGAATCAGAGAAAGAAAGGAGGAGCGAGGGACAGGGGTACAGCCTTCCAGGTCTCACTCCCAGTGACCTGACTCTTCCAAACAGGCACCACCTCCTAGCAGCAAGTAACCTGCTCACCTTCCCAAAGCCCAGCCTGTGAACACATGAGACTTCTGGAAGGCATTTTAGATTTAAGCCATAGCAGGGACAAGAGAACTCCAGGAGGTAACAGGCCTCCTCTGTACCCTGGTTGTGCCATGATTTCATGAACATACATGTATTAAAATTCGTGCAACCTTACACCAAAGGACAAAGAAATTACTTTTTATAGTATGTTAACTTAGAAATTTTTAAAAAACTAATAGCAAGTAAAATGAAGAAACAAAGCCATTATTATTCATAGATGAGATGATTATGTGGAAAAGAAAACCAATCTATAGATAAAATATCAGATTCTTAATTGTAAGAGTTTGTAAGATGCCAAATTTACCACTAGCATGCAAAAGTAAATTGATTTGCCTTTAGAAGGTGAAATATATGTAGTTTTCCCTACTCCTCCCACTATGTACAACTAAAACTCCTGGACATTTTATATAAAATAAACATAAGGCGACTCAGAAAGGCAGAGAATAAAAGACCAAGTAGAACTCTTGGGACCCAAGGGATGCCAAGAAACTAAGTTCCCTGAGAATTCTTTTTGGCACATATATCTGACAACCTGGAATTTTCATCAGATACAGACAAAAACAAAAGGCCACAGTAAGAGTCTCATTTCTCTAGGGATGCTTTGCAAGACAGAAAACTTGAGACGAGAACTACTGTCCTTTAAAACTGGGGGCCTCATCCCCATGTTTTCCCTGGTTAAGCAGCAGGCCCAGACCTCCACCCTTGCCAGCTATAACAAGGTACCAAGAGGCTGATCAGAGGGCTGGGACTTTTATTACTGCCGTCTATAATGAGACCTCTCCAGTGAGTGAGTTATAACTCACACCTCAGGGCAGTAATGAGATCTCTTATCTTAAACACCAGTGGAGACCAAGTGGGGAACTCAAAGGTCTCCCTTTACCTGTAACAAGGTAGCCAATCCCACATTCCTTGCAGGAACAGTATCAAAAAAGCTCAAATGGAAGACTAAAATAACAATCCCTAAAATATTCAGGATTCAAGTGAAAAGCACTCATCATATTAAAACCAGAAAGCTTTCAAACCTAGTTTTTAAAAAATCAACAGATGCCAACACTGAGGTAACAAATAGTAATATTAGAGTTAGCTGTCAAAGATTTTAAGGCAGAAATCATGAAACCCTAAAGAAATGGTTAAAGGAGGCTCTCTAAATAGAAGGGAAGTGGAGGGAGGTGGGAGAGAAGCAAGAGGAAAAGGGTGAAAAACAAAGAATCGAAGGAAAAATGAAAACAGTTTTCACAAATAGGAAGGGGAACAAGAGCTGGAGGGACCAGGGAGGGAGGGGAGGGGAAGGGAATAGAAAAAGAGGTAAGATGGACAGTGTATATGTACAAACTCCCCATGATAACGACCATTATGTACTTCAAACATACACTAATTTACAAAAGGAGAGAAGGAAAAAGGAAAGAATGACCCTTGGAAACATGGTGTTATATCTGTCTAGATGTCCACCAAAGTCTCATGTGGTCACAGGTGGGGCTTTTGGGAGCTGGCTGGATCATGGGTGTGTGACGCTGGATTAAGGGTGCAGTCCTGGGACTAACCCACAGAGCACAACACATCTTCTGTCATAAAGACCCATAAATGTGTGTGTCAAACCCACACTCAATCTTTAGAATATTTCTATTGATAAATTAATTTTAATGTTATGAATCTTACTATAGTAAACAATGAGTGCCTAATAGGAAAAATACCACAAAAATAAAGTTTGGCATTTTAATATTTATTGTTTGTAAAAAAAAGCACCAAAATTTTCAACATTGGCTGGGTTTTGGTGTACAAAATCTAAAAACATAACAACAGAAATAAATTCTTATACGAACTACAGTGACAATACCAGTAGAACCCTACAGCAAAAATAATCTTCACTTCAGGTATTGCACCTAATGCAGATCTCACACGTGGCAACAGCATGTTCCGTACACATGTATCACTTACACTGACAGCACGTGTGCTTTGCTTTCCTGGCCTTTTTGTAGGGCATACTTGACATCTTGCTGGTCATGCTATTTTGTCAGGAGGTTCTTATTATATTATATTATATTATATATCATATATCAATGTGTGCTTAATAAGAACATAAAATATCAATAAAATACTATGTTCTTAATACATATTGCACATTTAGAAAAAAACATGAACATTTTCATACCAGCTGTGTGCTTACTTACAAAACCTAAGAGATAACATCAGAAATAAAAAACTACGTGAACTATAATGTAAACACAAACAAAAGTCTACCACAGAAATAATCTTTGCTTCAACTGTCACACCAAAGCCAGCCTTCATACATGACACCTGCATGCTTCATGCATATGTCTTGCTTTCACTGACAGCACATACACTTAGCTTTCCTTTCCTATGTGGGAGGTGATTCTTGTCACCTCTTCTCTTCCTTCTTTGTCAGGAGCTTCTTTTATGTTGTACAATATGCACTTAGCAGGGAAATAAGATATCAGTAAAATAAAATATCAAATGTGCAGTGAGTGCTTAGAATAGACATCAACATTTTCACATCAGCTGTGTACTTGCTTATAAAACCTGAGATAGAGATAGAAGCTCTGCGTGACTCCTGCTGAGAACAGAGGGCCAGCATGGGTTGGCCTCAGGGTTTGTTCTGCGCCCTATGGAGGATGACGTCAAAGGAGGTGAAGGAGCACGTGGGTGCGGACCAGCTTGGGAACAAATACTACTTCATTCCACAGTGCACGAACTGGAGAGGACAAACTATTCAAGAGAAAAGGATTGTACAAGCAGCAAAGAAAAATGAAGTTGACTATGAAGTAGGTGATATCCCAGCAGAATGGGAAGCTTGGATTAGAAGAAAAAGAAAGACTCCACCTACCGTGGAGGTCTGGCTACGTAGTTCAGGCGCACCTTGAACTCACTGTGTAGCCCAGGCTGGCCTCAAATTCATAATGATCTTTCTGACTCAACCTCCCAACTGCTGCGATTACAGGAAATACTAAAGAATGAAAAGTACAGAAAAGAAATAAAGATGAAAAGCAAAGATGGTTATGAAGAAGAAAAGCTCCTGAGTAAAGAGACTGGTGAGGAACTCTTGCCTCCACCAGTTCAGATTCAGATTAAAGGGCGCACCTGTGTTCCATACTTTGGAAGAGAAGAACCCTCAGCGACACCCACCAGCCCTGGGAAAACTTTCCAGCTGGGGCCCTGGGTGCCACAAGATGGAAAGAACCATAATCAATGAATTGCATTTTGATAAAAATCCTTTCACTTGTACAGATATAACTATTTTAACAAACAAAAGAATTTTAAAATGAATAATAGTTGCTGGACTTACAATAGTCCTGTATTTCATTAAGATTAAGAGCTCATTTGAGTTTGCATAAGAAACATGAGATTATGAACTACAGAATCCTAAATTCTTTCAAGACTTAAATCCTACACTTGATTTAGTGTAGGATTTCATTCTGTTTGTGAATTTGACTAAAACTGATTTTCCCTCCTTAGTTTACTACTTTGAGGAATGTCATGTACTTGTGAATGCCCAGTACATGTAGGATACTTAGGATCCTTTAGGAACTACCCACAGATCCATCTTCAAGAATAAGGGCATTGAGCTCTCCAAAATGACATATATAAAATAAATTGAAAACTAAGATCTTTATTTCTGGAGAACTATCCTTAAGATCCCAGAGAACCAACCAAAATATAAGCTTGGGCCAAGCATGGTGGCACATGCCTGTAATCCCAGCACCCAGGAGGCTGAGGCAGGAGGATCACTGCAAGTTCATGGCCAACCTGAAGTCCATAGCAAGACAAAACAAAACAAAGCATAAGCTTGGATAAGATATATGAATGCAAAGACAACTTCATTCATAAAAGAAACTATAAAGACATTGATGATAACATGGGACAGCGGCTAACAGGGCAGAACTGTGGCTGAAGTTTGAAGAGACGAGGTAAGATTTAGCAGACAATCCACCAGAAAAACTTGAAAGGACAGTCAAGAGGAATGGAATAATTAAAGAGTTCCATCGGAATGAAAGTTACTGTGAAGAAGAAATTAGGGAAGAATTCTCAAAATAGAATGTACTTCCACTGATAGATGGGACTCTGGTTTGTATGAAAGAAAACTTTGGACAGATGTTATTAATTACATTTAGAAGCTCTTGTAAAGTGTCATAAATTTGCTGGAGAACACACACAAAACAAAACCTGAGATAACATCAGAAATAAAAGGCCTATGTGACCTCAATGAAAATACTAATAGAACTGTATGACAAATATAATCTTTGCTTCAATTGTCACCCCCAAGGCAGTCTTCACATGTGAAAATTGCATGTCCCATACACAAGTATCACTGACAGTGTCAGCACATATGTTTTGATTTCCTTTCTTATACTTTCTTATAGGACACAGTTGCCCTTTCCGGTTTTCCTGTTGTCATAGTAGGTCTTTGGGATGCTGTACCTGCCTTTTCATCTGTCAGGTCACCAGTGTGGTCCACAAATTTTTTGCGTAGCTCCCTGGGTAGAAATGTTTTATTTTTCCTCTCCTTTAAATGATCTCTTATGAGTCCCAGTCCCAATCCTCTAAGAAAATTTCTCCATGGTATTTTAGACTTCTTATTTTCTTTATAAACTATCAAACTATTTATGCCACACATACTTAAGATCAAGTAAACCACAACCATTGGCCAATGCTTCATGTTTCAAGTGACGTGGCAGTTGCTGCATAGCTCATCAATAACATCTACTCTGCCTTTGGTTGTGATGTAGAAAGTTTCCAACTCGGGCTTCTGTTTTGTTGCAGTTTCCCTATCAATATTTCCAACATGGTACAATGTTGACATTAGCAGTACCAGTTTGTTTTTCTTTGCCATATAAAAGGCCAATGTAAATCTTTCTGAAATCCAAAGATTTTAGTATATGATTCTCTGTTTTGAAATTGAAACATTTCATTTGGAATTTCTGCTTTGTTCCTGCATACAGTTACTGCACCAGTCAACTTGTGCTCTGGTAGCAAACATAACATCAATTGGAAACTGGTGAACCAATTATCAAATGTCACATTCCAATTAGTTTGGGAAATGAAAGTGACAAGTCTGTCCACAACATCATTCAGTTTATTATTATATAAATAAGGACCGATGGCTGAGTTCCAGGATAAATTTCTAAACTGAAAGCATAATAAGTTTTCCCATCTACAAAGGCATAAATGTTTGTGCCATATTTTGACCCATCACTTTTCTGTAAGTCTTTTACACTCCTGTGATGACTATGAGAAATTCCTGCTAAGTAGGGCAGACCTATAAATACTTTCAGTTCAGCTAGTGATATGTCATAATAAATACATTTTTGAATATGGCTATTTGTGCATGCAAAACATTTTACTTGTATTTCAGCCTTTGTGTATTTCACAGCATCTTGCAGCATTTTACCTGTTATAATTTCCAACACTGAATGGCAGTGCTGGCATCCTGTCCAATGCTTTTCACCTCCGCCCAGATCCTTACTATATTCTCGGACCTGCTTCTAATATTCAATCATTCCATTTGGCTGTGTGCCCATTTCACAGCATCTCGACTAGTCCAATATTTATTCACACTGCTGTTTTCTTTGACATCTGACTCAAAGAGGTCTGCATTCCCCATGACTGTATCAGTCGATTCTTGCTCCATTTTGCTGTCACAGCAACTTTGGCTCCCGTGGTGAACATCGAAGTCATCATCATCATTATCATTATCATCAGACACCCACACCGCTCTTCTGTAATGAAAACATGTGTTTTAGCATAATGGATCGTGTCCATCAGCCAAGCATGAGTGATCTGATGATTCACTCTTAACTGCCAAAACTTGCAAATCTGGTTTTTCACGTGCCATTATACTGCACTGGGCTACTTCTACCAAAAAAATCAAAAGAAAAAAATTTTTTTTAAAAATCCTAGAGTGATATGGATGTATTATACCCTTTGGTGCTCAAGTAAACATTTGCCAAACCTGTTAGTCTGAGCATCATGTCAGTGAAAATCCTGGTTTGACACTTCTGCACATGTGCACACACCTTGCCTTCGTTGCACCAAGAGAGTAAACAAAAAAATTTCTTCCTGTATCCCTCAGGCAAAGGTATTGAGATGCACAGCCAGCTACTACTAGACTAAAATAAAAATTTGCAGTAGACAAGTAAGGGCTGTGTTTGTGGAACCCAGTGTTCTGCTCTTCTAGGCTGCAATACTGGGGTTAAAGGTGCTGCACTCTGGATGTGAGTCCTGCCCACCCTAAGGGCAGGTAGCCTGCATGGAATGAATATAAGGGACAGAAGGAGAGCTGCTGCTGTCCCTGCTGCTGCTGCTACTTCCGCTGCTGCTGCTGCGTATCTTCTGTGGTCTCCTGCCAGCTCTGCGGTGCCCCTCTGTCATACTCCCGAGTACGGACTGAAGCCTCTACAAACTGTGAGCCAAAATAAACCTTCCCTACTTTAAGCTGGCTTTTTTGTGGATCTGATCAAAGTGATAAAAAGCTGACATATCTAGGACCTCATCTACTAAAAGATAAATAGGCCCTTAGTGGGGGAAGAACAAGGTACAAATCTTACTTAAAGACATGTGAGTCTGAATAGTGGAGATTTTATTTTTATGTGTAGAATTTTTTTATTTTAAAGAGAGAAAACTAACAAAATACCGTGTTTATGCAAATGGAAAGTGTCCAAAGATGTCAATTCTCTCCCAAATTTATCTATAAATTTGTTTAATGGAGTGATAAGCAAAATTTCAAGGGTTTTTTTAGATCACAAGCCTGTCCTCCAATTTTTATCAAGGTGCAAAACACTTCAAATAAGGAAACACATATAAGGACAAAAGGGGCATTTTTCATGTAAGACAGTAATAGTTGTTTGCATTTATTTATATATTTGTATATTTATTTATTTATTTATTTTATCAGTCCACATTTGCAGCACACAATGTTTACATTCCTTATGTGAAGATGGTCCATGTATATAATACAGCTTAATTCCTTTTTTCACCCCATTTCCTTCTCTTTCTTCCTCTCTCCATCTCAAAGAATAAGTTATTTTAAAATACGGTGACTGAAACAGTAGGATATTGTCATGAGAATAAAAAGTTGACCAATAAAATAGAATCAGGAGGTGCCGGGGGGTCAGCTAGTGCTCAGCGGACAAGTGCCTGCCTGATATGTGCAATGTCCTGAGTTCGGTTCCCAGCACTCAAAAAAAAGAATCATGAGCCTCAAGATTCCCTCATATTCATGTAAGGAATGTGAATTGTGGTAGAAATTACTCTTCAGCTCATGACAGAAGATGGGCAGCTCAATATAGCATCCTGGGAGAACTGGTTCTCATGTGGAAAAAACAACCCTGTCCATCAGTTCCAAACATCAATCCCAGTTGGGTTAAAAACAAATAAAAACGCAAATGTAAGATGTCCAAAAAGCAACAGAATAAGCCCCTGTAATTGAGTATGTTTTATTACTTTGGGGGAAAAAATCACAATTTTTAAATAAGACATAAAATGCAGAAATTATAAAGGAAGTGATTGATAAATCTCACATTAAAATGAAGAATTATTCATCAATCAAAATCAAGTTAGAAGTTAAAAATTGGGAGAAGATAGGTGAATCTGGGAAAACAAAAGTACTTGCTACTCAAAAGAAGAAAAATGTTTAAATGTTCAAATGGGCATAAAACATAGAGGAAATTTAAAAGTTCTATAAACACAAAAATATGTGCAGCTTTATCATGAACCAAGGAAATGCACATTCCAACTAAAATGAGAAGAAATTCAATAATCAGCCCCCACATGGGAAAATATTTAAAATCCAGTATCAAGAATTAATGAGGAGCCAGGCTTGGTAGTACACACCTGTAATCCCAGCACTCAGGAGGATCAAGCAGAAGGATGACTAGGAGTTCGAGGCCAGCCTTTGCTATATAGTGAGTTCAAGAGCAGCCTGAACTATAAAGCAGGACCCTGTTGAAGAAGAAGGAGAAAGAGGAGGAGGGGGAGGAGAAGAAGAAGGAGGAGGAGGAGAAGGACAAGAAGGAGAAAGAGAAGAAAGAGAAGGAGAAGAAGGAGGAGGAGGAAGAAAAGGAAGAGGAGGAGGGGGAAGGGAAGAGGAGGAAGAGGAAGAGCAGGAGAAGGAAAAGGAGAAGGAGGAAGAGGAGAAGGAGAGGAGTGGGAAGGGGAAGGAGAAGGAGAGAGCCTGGAAAAACCTTGTATCTACTGATGAAAGGGTTGATTGACACAACCACTTCTGGAAAGAACTTGGTTTTCACTAGAACACAGGAAGATGGCCACACCCAGGACTCACCCTGCTGAAAATAGCACAGTGCCCTGGAGGCACAGACAGGACATCCTCAGCAGGAGAAAAGGAGAGCTGTCCCAAAGGTCCACCAATAGCAGAATGGTTAGGTAACTAGCATGGTGCGCACACAGTGAGCTATCACAGAGTAGTGAATGTTAGTGACATTCTGCAGTGAAATCACATGAATGAGTTCCTGGAACATAACGTGAGTAACGGGAGCGAGTTCACCAAAGAGGAATCACCGCATAATTGCATTCATGTCGTGTTCAAAAGTCAGCAGAACAGAGACTTCCAGTTCCAGGATAAGATCGCATAGGCTCATTTCCCTCCTCCCTGCTGAATACCATGGAAATTACTCAACAGGCAACAATAGTAGGATTCTTCAAGTCAGAAAGACTGACTAGGGACCTCAGGACTTAAGGAACAAGAGGGCGGTGAGTCCTGAGGTTGTCTGTCTATCTACTCTGCACCCCAGACAGGGTATTGATGAGGCCTACAACCCAGAACTGCCAACAGGCAAACAAAAGAGAAACCAGTCAAGAAGCGAGAAGAGACTAGCCAAGAAGAAAGTCCAGCAGAGACCTGAACAACCTCTACACCATGACCAGGGCCCCAGAGTGTGGGCTGACACACTGCTGTGTAGAGAATAGCCATGTGCCAATGTGACCCCACCCTATCGCAGGATGCAGCAGGTGGCCCTGTCCCCCAGCAGACATCATTCCCCAGTGTTCATTTTCCTACCCTCCATGTAAAAGGGTGGCAGAAGAGACCCAAGCACCAACAGTTACCAGTGACCCCAGGGATCCAGGGAAGGCCTTCCTACCTAAGGTGCAGGGGGGTGAGGCAGGGCTCCAAGAGTTCCACAAGAACGAAGCAGACCAGAGTGGCCATGCCAAGATTCTGAAATGTAAAATGTGGTTGTAAGAAAGGTCCGTAAGGATAGGCTGGAACTCCATGCCATACTTACACAGAAGGCTGCTTGGTGGCTCAGATAAAAGATTTAATCAAATCAGAAGTTTCCTAGAAATAATCAAAATGTCCAAGATGCAATTAAAAGTTACATGTGATGTTATGAGCCAGGAGCCCACAGTTCAAATGAGAAAACACAATCAACTGATGATAACAGTGAGAGAAACCAAATGTCAGAATTATCTGACAAAGATCTTAAAGCAGCAATTATCAAAATGCTTTAGCAATCATTTGAAAATTCTGTAGAAACAAACTTCAGAAAATATCAATAAAATATAGATATTTTGAAAAGAAACAAATAGAGATGATAGAACTAAATACAACAAACAAAAATATCAGCACTAAGATGTCATAATTAAACTTAGGAAAATTGTGACAAAAAATTCTTGAAAACAACCAAGAGAAATGACATGTTACCTAGAAAGAAATATCAATTCAAACAACATTTGTCACACCCAACAACATGGAAAGCAGAAAAAAGGGAAAATATATTTTTAAGTGAAAGAAAATTTGTACCAACTATATATCCTACCTGTGTTAAAACTACCTTTCAGGAATGAAGGGAAAATAAAGACATCATATGGTGAAAAAAACTAAGGATTAACCACTTCTCTCTCAAAGAATGGCAAAAAAAATTTCCAAACAGAAGGTGATAAAACAGCCAAAACCTTCAGAAAGGAAACAATAACAGTTAATACAGGCAAAAACAGAAGCTACCACAATAGATTGTTCTTTCCCCCATAGATTTAACTATATTTCATGGTTGAAGCAAAAGTTATCATAAGCCCTGTTGCAGGCTCAGTTGATATATAAGAAGTATTTCGAGTGAGAATATTTGAGAAATGAGGAGGATAAAAGGAAATAAATATAAATAAGGTTTTTACACTACACTCAACAGGTAAAATGCCAGTACCAACCGGCAATGTAGTGAGTTATGTGTGCAACTAGGAATACATACATCCACCACTGTGCAGAATAATTACATGAAAAAAGAATTATAAATAAATCAATGTGAACTCTTAAAAGAATAATCAACTAATCCAAAGTACAACAAAAGAAATGGAGAAACAAGAGATAGAGAAAGACAAGCAAACACAAATAATAAAATGACATAGTCCCTAAAGTATCAATTATACTTTAAACATAAATGGTGCAAATATTCCAACTAAAATATAGAGATTGGTAAAGTGAATAAAATTTTCAACTTAACTATATACTGTCTATAAGAAGCTCATGAGAAACATAACAACATAGATATATAGAAAGTAAAAGGATAAAAAATAATGCAAACATTAATCAGAAAAAAGTAGAACTAAACAACAATTCAGGTATGCAAGTGGATGTAGTAAACTACACAGGAAAGCAGAGAAATAACTCTCAAAGTGAAGGGTAAGTTAGTGGACCTCAAAGGACCTCAAGGTTAGTGGTAAGTTTTTTTTTTTAAGCTTGATGACTGATATATAGGTAAATATGATACTTTCATTTTTTAGAGTATATATACATTTTGTAAATTTATTTTTATATGCTTAATATTTAATAAAATATTTTTTGAGATCTTAGGACAATAAGTTACAAACCATTTATGTGTTAGGTGGATTCTTATGGAGCCTTAAACATTTTTTCATTCTCCTACACTGGTGGTGGAAGCACAGATTAATAGATCAATTCTCCCTCCCTTGAGTTAGCACCCGGAAACTATTTGGTGGAAACATACATTTTTTATTGTTTGCTGTTTCAAATAGGAATGATAGAAACTAAGGGTGCAGGATAGGAGAGGAAATTAGGAAGAGATTTAATGGCAGATGCTCCACTGAGCTGAGCCTTAGCAGACGATTCAGGTGTGGGTGCATGGAGGAGAGCGTGAGGAAGATGTCCCAGGCAAAGGCTGCTACAAGGACAAGGCTCAGGGGCTGTGTGCAAAGATGTGAGGACCCTAGCTGGACTGCAAAACAGATGAAGAGCAACCTGGAGAAATAGCACAGATGGTGTGCTAATTCTGTTCGTTTTCCACTATTCTCCTCCTTCTTTCTACCAAATCCCCCTTTACTAACAAAATGATGTCTTGAGGCTCACTGAGATTCAAGCAACCAACATATAAGACCAGCTTCTAACAAAATAGCTCCAAATATCTCCTGGTGTCGGAAGCAGCAAATAGAAATCACGTAGAATTGGGAGACAGTGTGCAAGTGAGCATTACCACACACGTATGTGGGCAGCCCCGCGCCTCACCTTCTGATGCCCAGGCTCCCCGGGAGTTCTGAGCCCCTGCCCCACTTCTAGGGGCTGCTCCCCTGTGGCCGGAAGAGGCAAGCAGCCAAAGGATCCAGTTTCCCACTTGCCAAGGAAGCCTGGGCCACAAAGCCACAGGTTGGGCTGCTCACAGGCGGCAGAATGTAGGGCCTCGGCCACCCTCTCTCCACCCACAGCACATGCCAGAGATTCAGAGGGCTGATCTGACCTCGTCACAGCCTGAGTCACGCTACATGAGTGGTGACTTTGCCTGACCAATATTTTGAATTTTTGAAGAAAAACAGGATTCTCCACCATGTGGATCAAAGCATTCTGCCTCCTTCCTCAGGGGCAGCTCTGGAGGAGGCCGCCCACATATGTCAGATCTCATCTGCTGCTGCTGTTCTCCCGGGTTCAGCACCAGTGACTCCACATCCCAACCAATATCCAAATCAATGTCCGGGGTAAACCAGGCTCCGGTTCAGAAAGAACTGATGCAAGTTTGGGCCATATCAACAGACTGCCATATGGGTGGCCTCATTCTACCCATGTATGCAATCACTCTCCCCACAAGTATTTATGGGGCAGTCACTCTGGGCCAGTTCCCTGTCTCATCAGTGCTGAGTTCCACAGGATCACACAGCGTGAGTGAACACAGGCCTGCAGGCTTTTGGGTGGCCTGCTAATACCCAGGGGAGAGAGGTTGAGATACAAATGTTGGTGGAAGGCGTCTGAGTCCTCAGGGCAGCTTGTTCCCCATTCCCATCCTAGGTCTGTGCCATCCAACAGCAGGATGCCAGAGCAACTGTCTTCCAGGGGAGGGTACAGGAGCCCCACGTGTGCAGACAAGGCACCCAGAGGTTATGAGCAGTACAGGAGGAAGACAGGGTGTGAAGGCCACCAGCATGGGCCCCATGGGGTCCAGGAACCCCATGAGCTTGGCCTGTGAGTTCTCATGAAGATACATTACCCAAGCTGGGAGGACAGAATGCAAACTGTAAATACGGTTTTGCTTTGATTTGTAACTGAAATATTGAGGCACCTGGCAGGTCCATCTCACACTATTAAGTCGCCAGGAAAATATAAAAATCTATAAAAGTCAGTGAACATAAAAATAAAGTTTCAAAATATATAAAGTAAAAGATGATAGAACTGAAGAGGTAAGTGGACAAACTTACACTTATGGTGTGAGACTGACCTGCTTCCTTAAGTAGAAAGATGGAGTTGAGAAAGATAAAGGCCTGAGAACCCCAGTTATTAACTTGACCTGCTATACAAATACAGAGCACAGTACCGCACTCAGACTACAGGGATAATACTCTGTCTCAGCAAATTTCCAGAGATTAAGATCATTTACAGTATGTTCTCATTTTCTTCCTCCAGAATAGTTAATCTAAGAATTAACCAAGACACACATGGGGGAGGGGTACCAGAAAATCCTCAGTCACCTGGAAATTAAAACAATAGATTTCTAAACAAACTGTGAATCAAACAAGAAATCACAATAAAAAATAAATATCTATAACTGTCTATACAAGTTAATGGAAGTATTCCCATTCAACATTTGTGGATGAAACTACTACCTGAGAGGAAAATGTGCAGCCTTAATGCCTTTATTAGGAAAGATGAAAATCAGTTATCCAAGTTTCCATCTCAAAAACTAAACAAAAATAGATAATTAGACCTGAAGAATATAGAAAAACAATACTAAAGGGCAAAGATTAAGTAGAAAACACATGACCAAGAAAATTCAATAAAATCAAAAGATAGACCACCTAGAAGACATAAAAGTGATAAACCCAATGACAAACTAAGAGGAAAGTGAGACGTACAGTACTGATATTAGAAATAAAAAGTGAACATCACTACCGTGCCTAAAAGGTAACACACGAACACAACTGAGTGTAGCCGGAAAAATCTGTAGGACCCCTATATGGTATCAATATCACTATGCTGGTTACAATATTGTGCTGGGATTTTTGTAAAATTTGGGAGAGGAGAAGTAGTACCTAAGATTAAAACTTCTTGTAAATGTAATTATCTCAACAAAATTTCAATGAAATATAGTAAGATTTTTCCAACAACTTGATGCTAATAAATTTGAAAATTTACATGAAGCAAATTGATAAGAACAAAAAGGCATCTTATCAAAACTGATACCAGACAAAGCTGAATATTTGAATAATCCCACATCTACTAAATAGATTCAGTGATAATTGAAAACCTCCCAGAAGGAAATCTCTAGGTCCACATAGCTCAGAACTGAATTCTCTGAACCATTTTTAAAAATAGTGCATCAATATTACCCAAACTATGCCAGAGAATGGACTCAGAATACTCACTGGAGAAGAAATCAAAGACATCACAAGAAAGGAAATTTTAAGTTAATTTCTCTCATAAACACATATGGCAGCAATCAAAATTTAGCTTATGGAATCCAGAGTGATAGTGTATGGGTCATACTTAATAACTGAGCTTATTCCAGTAGTGCAAAGCTGTTTCAATGTAAAAAACAACCTCTACAATTCACCATAGTAAGCAAGAATAAAACAGAAAAATTCATATAATTATCTCAATAAAAGCAGAAAAGCAAGTCCTAAAATGCAATAATTTATTGGGGGACCTCTTTTCTGATTGTGAATAGGGGAAACTCATTTCAGCTGATGAAGAATACCTAAAACAAAACAAAAAATTACAGCAAACTTTGCACTGACTGATACAATAATAATGAAGTTTCCTTCTCAACATCAAGAATGAGAAGACACTGGTTCTTACCATTTCTATTCATCATTTCCCTGGAGGCTCTAACCAGCAAAATGGGGGGAGGGCGTCAAATTTGGAAAGGGAAAATAGAGCTATAACATCTTTTTAAGTGTCAGTCATTGGGTAGGCTGGAAAATAAACCAAACAAATCTATGGTCAGTCCTTGGAGATCTATATCATGCAATGGGTGGGAAGATTCAGTACCATAAAGATGTCAGCTCTCTTCAAGTGGACCTACAGTCAATGCAGCTCCAGTGAGAATTGCAACAGAATAACCAAGGGTAGTTTGAAAACCAGAGCTAGAAAATTTAAATAGCCAGACATTTAAAAGTTTATATACAGCTACAGTAAGTAAAACAATGTGCTAATGGATCCAAATGGTGAATCCAGAAATGGACACCACATCCCTTCCATAAGGTCCTTGGCTCATAGAGAGGACCTGCTGGCCATGGGCGAGGGCATGGCCCCAGGAAAGAGCATGAGCAAGAGTTGGCTCCAGGCTGTACCCCCTGCAGCTGCACCTCCACTCCCCGGCACCCACACTGCTGGCCCCTCCAGCTCTTCCACCATAGAGGCGGGCAAGGGTGACCAGGCCTGACCCAAGCTCTCTGGCCCATTTCTGAGATGCTTTGATTGCACCGTAGCTTAGCTGCACCCTCCTTGGCAAGCTCCGTGACCAAAAGCTTAAGTCCTAACACCATCCAGTGCTCTCAGAAAGGCAAAGATTCGGTGGATGGAATATGTGTGGGAACCTGAGTTCCCAGTGCAGTAAAACTGGCTTGGGGTAGTGTTCAACCCAGAACCCAGCCAGTTCCAAGGAAAGAGTGATTTCAAACCCAGTCCGTTCCTTTTGCCTGTCTCTTCTGCACCTGCCCATGTGCTCGCTCCTTTGCATCCCCCCAGTCACACTGCAGGACAAAAGCCACCCCGTGGCCTTCCCAGGTTCTACAGCAGTGAGTGGACCTCTTCTTCATAAACTACCCCATCTCCATTGCCCTATTACAGCACAGCAACAGAACACAGGCCCACCAGTAGCCTGGGAGTCTATCCATGGGGTATAATTCCACACCCCAGAACATGGGCATGGAACTCCTCCTCATGAAACTGACCAGAAAAAACATAGCTTGGGAGGCACAGGCCTGGTTAATTATGCTCCTCTGGACAGCAAGCTACCTGCAGGTACTGCACCCAATTTGTTTCTTTATCCCTAGAGCACAGTTCGAAACACGTGCTTTCTAACGTCTGAGGAGACTGAGAGACCTGGGGAGAAGAGAGAGGACGAGCACAGAGAGACAGGGCCGGGGCTCTGGTTCTGCCCACCTGGGCGTCCTTCCCCTTGGGCTCGGCACTGGACGTAAAGGGCATTTAAAATCCCTTTTCCAGTTGAGAAAGGCTGAAGGCAGTTTATTTCCTCTTTCACACGTGTCCGTGGAGGTTGTTCCTTCGGAAGCCCAGCCGCTAGCTTTCTGCCCGGTGAATCCCACCCAGGGTCGAGGCCTGCTTCCACCAGGGAAAGCCTGTCGGGATCTCAGGCTCAGGTTTCGGGGCTCTATATCCACAACGTTTGGCCAGCACCACCAGCCCTATGGGGCCATTTGTTTTCAGGATAAATGTTTATACAACTTCCTCTTCTGTAATTTTCAAGTTAGGCGTTTCTGGAAGACAGGCTGATGTCACAGGGCCTCATTCCAGATGTTGTTTGGAAACCGTGTAACCATGGCAGTGCTGGAGGCTACTGAGTCTGTCTGGGCCAACTGAGTCACGCCCGACTGCAGGGCTGCCTGGGTTGGCGTGAGGAGGGGACCAGCTGGGCAGGAAGCCGAGAGCCCCTGCCCGGAAGGCGGAGGGGTGGCTAGCTGTATGACTGAGCGCCTCCAAAAGGGACACTGACACCAGCTGTGCCCTCTGACCTCTCTGACTGGGAATCTTAACCACGAGCCCTGCTCAGACGTGGGACATGATCCAATCATAGGACAGTGGTGGACATTAAGAATCACCCGCTGCTTTCAAAGAAGCAAAAGACCTGGGGCCCAAGCTGGGCGCCACCATCCCAGGTCACTCTGGCCCCAAACCCGACTTGGCTGGGCAGGTTGTGCCTTCTTCAGCTGCACCTGTCTGTCTTCCCCCCAGGCCAGGCATGAGCCCTTTGCACAGGGCCACACTCTCCTGGGTCTGAAGCAGCCTGCTCCCCACAAACTGCACCACAGGGTGCTGCGCCTCAAATCAGTGTGCATGCTGCACCCCTGCCCCCACGCTGGCACATCTGGAGCCACTGGCGGCCTCGGCCCCACCCTTAGCCCCTGAGGCTGGCACATGAACGAGGCTCCCTAAAAGTCGTTGCTCTCATAAGCCCTTACTTGCTGTGAATAAGTGCCTGGATCCCTAAAAGTAGAAGTAATCATATTCCCAAGCAGTGAAGCAGGACATTCGGTGTGGGCTATTCTGGGCTTTCTCGTGTAACTGTCATAGCCTTATCTTCATAAAACCTGAAGGAGTTCATACTACTATTACTATTCTCAGTTTAGATGAGAAAAATGTGGCTCAGAAAGGTAAGGTGAGTTGTCCAGGTCATGTGGACAGGAGTAGGACTCCAAGCCAGACCCTCAAAGGAAGGAGCCCAAACCCCCGAGCCCTGCGCCATAGCGTACCACAGAACATCAAAACCACAGCAACTGTTTTCCTCTTAGGGCTTTAGAGGACCAAGGAAAACAACGCAAGAACTGTGAAATTTTTTAAGTCACCTCAGAAGGTGGCACCTGAGACTCACAAAGAGATGGAAAATGTGAAGTTTACTCCTCTTCTTGCTCCCTGCTTCCTCCTGGCCCATCATTATTCGATGTAATGTCATTTGTGGTCCCTAATGTCTGCACCGCCCTGACTAGAGTAAAAGTGCTGAAGGCAGGAGAGAGTCTAGTTGACTCATCCTCTGAGCTCTGTAAGCAAAGACCCTCCCTGACATCTGTGCCCATCTGCTGCCCCCACCCTCTGGCAGGGCATTTCTTTGTTTCTCTGCTGTGTGCAAGTTCTTTGAGGGGTGGGCTTGGAGCCTCAGTGACTGACGCACACTAGGAGAATGCTTAGGAAATGCAGATCTACTCAAGCACTGACTGGGATCTTGAAACGATTGTGGAATTTCACTCATCTGAGCTCCTCCGGCTGCCTTCCTGTCACCATTCATGTGACTCTCCCATGGCCAGCTGTATATGTGTCCCATCATTCTTGGCCACCTAACGCCAGCCAGCCTTCCCCAAGCCATGAGGATGCTGGCTTCTCTATTCCATCCGATGTGTCAATAGGAGTCACACTGTGGGTCACAGAGAAGCCTGGACTGGGTGGGCACTGTAAGGATGCTGCCCTCTTCCCCCAAAATAAGACCTAGCTGGAAAACAATCAGTCTTGAAAACCAGAGATCAGAAATGCCAGCCCCATCTTCCTATCCTGGCTTCTCCTGACTTACTGAGCAGCCACCGAGCGAGAGAACAGTGACAGCAGGAACGGCCAGTATGGGCTGACGGGGCTGGCATTTCTGATCTCTTGTTTTCAAGGCTGATTTCTTTTTGCTGGCTAGGTCTGAGGTTCAGGGAAATGGTGTTTGACTCTGAAGATCAGCGGGCCCTCTGTGCGCCATATCATGTTAGCTGATGCTGTTTGTGTGTCAGTTAGTGGCCTCTGCCTAAAGGAGGCTGGCTGCTCAAAGGCCCTTGGCCCTTTCTTTCCCAGTGCTGTCTGCAGATCACAACCACATGACCACCTAAGGGAGCTGGTGCAGGCCCCGGGAGACCCTGGGGGTCGGCCCGTCCCTGAGTGCACAGCACTGTCATCTATCTTGGCCTTGGAGACCCCCTCTTCCTCAGATGGCACAAAGCAGGGAGCCCTGCAGGAAACAATGGGAGAGCAAAATCCTGTAGTCAGCCTGGATCCCATACCCTGGATCTGTACTGTTGGTGTCATTTTGGTGAAAAAAATGGAAACATGACCCAAAAGAAGAGAAGGCATTCTAGATTCTGGTATGTTCCCAAACACCACTTCATCCCACTTTCCAGTTTACAGCGTCACTTGTCACCTTGCACACCCATGCTCATGCTGAAGTTGGCACAGGGCTCCTGGCACAGGTTTCTGGTTGGCACTGAGGGAGCTGCACCCTCACTCCTGTGTCTGGGATCTAGGCTCAGCATACCTTAGACAGGCACAGTGCTTTGCAGCATTTCTCAAGCAAGAACTGAGCCTGATTCACCGCCACGCTCCTTGTGACTGTTCTAGGAGGCCCTGCCTCAACTTTTTCTTTGCTGTTGTTCAGAATTAGAATTCCCTGGTTTCCGAGTCTTTAAATACATTATTTCAAGACTTTAATTCATGGCCCCAACACCAACCACAAGCTCCACAGGCCCCACAAATCTTGGGCATACCTTCATGAAGAACATCTTCCTACTGCTTTTGCTACGGTCACTGCCAGCTGCTTGGAGTTGAGCAGCCTCCGAGACCGACACAGCCTCCGATGTGTCTGCCAGCTGCACAGCAGAGTGGAAACTCCCCTCCTCACCCTGGCCAAGTGGAATCTCAAAGGGATCAGGGTACTTCTCATCTGGGCTGGAGCCATCATCCCCCATCCTGGCATTACAGAGGATCAGGGAGCGGGAGATGGACCGGAACTTGGTGGATTTTCGGCTCTTTGTAGAACGGCTGTGTGGCTCCATCCGAAGAGAGGAAGTAAAGCTGCCCTTCTTCCTTTCCTGTTCTCTGGCCCTTGGCAGATGGGTGGCAGCTGAACTGGATTTAACCACCACTTCATGAGTCCCTGGAGGAGAAGAAATGAGAAGCACTGTGACTTGCAGTGGGACAGGAGGCCAGACAGAGTCCAGGAACTGGCCAGGTGCCAGTACTCGGGAAGCAGGATTGATGGGCTGATCATCCTCTTAGGGTCACAAGACCTTCCAGCCTACTGCACAGAGAGGGGTGAATAAACCCAATGCACTGGCAGACATAATGAGTGGCTCAGAAGAGAGTACAGGGGTCAGGGTATCCAACACTTTGAGGTTTCAACTTGGAAGTCAACCTTCAAGCAAAGCCTGCAGGGAGCTTGGCCTAGAGAGCAGACAGGGGAGGCAGGGAAGACTAAGCCCTACCTGCATGGCTGCTCTTACTCCTCCAGGTACCCCCTTGACCTTAATAGGGACCCCAGAGCCCAATGACAGTGCTAGCTAGCTCAAGTCCTCCCAAGAGCTCAGGACCTGGGAGACTGGGGTCTGGCCCAACACCCTGGCAGCTGGAGGAGTGTGTTGGGGAAGGCAAGGCTTGCCAGCACCTGCAGAAGCTCAGCAGCTGCACTTGCCCTTCCAGGGGCCCAAGGTCACAGGCACTCAGCAGGACTGCTCAGGACTCCTGCTCCACCCCCAATTCCCAGACAAAACTCTCCAGGCTGAGGGACCCCAGACTGTCCCCAGTCAGACCCACAGCCTCCCTTGGCCTGGGTCTGCTGATACCAACCCCCTGCCAGAAAAATCACACAGCTGAGAGTCAGGTGGGACAAGAGGTACACAGCAATCACTTTGGAGCCTGGATCCTGTCAGGAGTTATGACCCCCTCATTTTGCTTCACTCTGTCCCTCTGTGCCAAAGCTTTATCCAGCATGAAACACACCACACCAGGGCTTATTCTACCTTACCAACAGGGTGCTGTCTCCCTCCTGTCCCTGTCACTTGGCAGCCGTCCCACCCTCCTCTGCAAGCTCTGGCCTCACACCCTGTCCCTTCCCACCCTCCCACATAGCCAGGCCACTTCCTTCTCCTCCACTTCTGCCTCAAAAGGATCCTGGTCAATGACCCCAACCTCTAGAGTGCACAGTGTGCACATTGACGGGTCAGGAAGCAGGTGCCAGCACTTGACACCACTAGGGTGCATGGGTACCACTCTTTGGGGCAATTTTCTTCTTCACTGCAAGCCTTGGTTTTCAGGGGTCGCCGTTCCCATCCACGCTGCCAGCACCCCCTCTGCCAGCACTCCAGAAGCTGCATGCTCAGATCCCACTGGGAGTCAGCCCAAGCCCGAGCCCCTGCTGTGCTCGCACATGCCAACTCCCTTCCATCCTGGTCAGCTCCTGAGGACGCCTGACGGGACCGGCACAGAAGGTACAGAACTCATAGCAGCAGGGAGAAAGAAGAGAACACAAAGGGGCACAGAGAGAAATCGTGAGGGGGCAGATTCCGCATGTTATTAAATGAGCACCTAGATGCAACCATGCCTGGAGCCACATCTGCTTGGTTATGTAAATTAGTGGGTCTCTTTTTTGGCTTTAAAGACAATGGAATCATGGTTCTTCTCTCTGACGTAGCTGGCATAAGGCATGGAAAACAATGACATCCAGGACCAAGAGAGCTCTCTTAGCTCCAAGTCTAAGAGAGGAGCAGGATCCAGAGTCACGACTTGAATTCTCCTCATCCCACCCTCTGGCCCCACATCTTGGGTTCTTGTTCCACCAAGCACTGCCACAGGTCCCATGAGTTCCCGGACTGCAAACCTAAAACCCTCTCCTCCGGATGCTGTCCCCGTGGGGCAGGCCACCCATAGGAGTTCCCAGGACAAGACAGAGTATGGAGCACAGAGAGAAAGAGCCACTCTCGAAGTCTGCAACTAGGAAGCCAGGCGGGGCCCCCGGGGCAACTGCCAACCCCTCGGCCCGGCACGGAGCAGGAAACACAGGGACAGTAATTGAAAACATGGGGCAGTGGCACATGGCTCTGCTTAGCCTCAGCAACCGTGCCTGGGACACTGCCCACACCCGGCTCCCTCTGTGAGGCCAAACTCACAAGCTTTCGCTGCTCAGCCCCAAGCCACGCCAATGCTTGCCAAGCCCTCACCAAATTCTCTGCCCTTGACTGATCCCTGAAGGTCAGCCCAGGCTCTGCAGGCCTCCTGGGAACACAGCAGCTCCTGATGGGCAAGCTGGGGGCTGCATGTCCATCCCTGAACCACGCGGCGGAGGACCTGCTCTGTCTGGAAATCACCCACCCAGAAAGTAGCTTTTCCCAAGCCAAGGTGGCGTTCACCCCACTAGATCTCGCTGCTTGCCTAGCGCTAGAGCTGGAAGGCAGCCCCTCCCCCATCACCCGGGACTCCCAAAGAGGGAGCGGGTCTTCGCGGCGGCCCCTGGTGCATAGAGCTGGGAAGGCCCAGCCCAGAGGGGGCGCTGCTGCTCAGAGGAGGAGTTTTTGAACTTTCACTGGTGCTGGACAGAGACCTGGAAGCTTGTCCTCCTTCCTCCCTTCTACCCCACCCTCCTCCCCTCTGACTTTTGCTCTCCTCAGGAGTGCAGCTCCCTGTCCTCACACAGGGCCAAGCTGCCCAGAAAGGCCACTGCGTGTCTGCAGGAACAAGACAGCTTTCATTCTGCACATCCATCATGTGGGTCGCTGCCCCCACGGGGAAGGCCTCCCTCACATGTGTTGTACATTCCTGAATTTTCCGATAGTGTCCAAGCTCAGAGGTGCATTTACAGTTGGGTCACCACAGCCTGGGGTACTTTGGGTTTGGAACTGAGTGACTCAGTGATAGGAAAGAGGGTGCCATGTGCAGTTCACCCACTCCACTCCCAAAGTGTCCTCAGAAGGGTTCTGTGAGGTGGCAAGGGGACATGCCACGCCTGTCTCTGCTTTGCACACAGGCTGGGAGACCACGTGGCACCTGTGGGCCTCAGTGTCCCTTCTGGCCAAGTGAGCAGGCGGTATTGGAGCTGGGTTTAATCATGTTTCCTCCTCTGCCCTGTTCCCTTGGGGAGAGAATAACTCCAGCTCATTACCTTTGTGTCCCCAGAGCTGGCAGGACCTTGGACATTTGCAGGGGGAATAGAGGCAGATGACATCACAGGACCCGCCCCTCCCATGTCACCAGGAGAAGCATGCCATCCTGCCTGGGACCTCAGAAGGAAGGACACAGGTCACAGACAGAGGGGCAAGGAGATGTTAGTTGGTTTCTAGTTGAATTGGTTATCTAGTTACCAGTGCTGCAGTCAGGCAGTCACCTCTACATTACTTAAATGTATTTAACTGTTAAAAGTGCTACCCACCAATAAGGAAATAGACCCTTATGAAAACTGAAAAAAAAAATACTTTTCGTAGTTGTTTATACGAAAGTCATGACTTTTTCACATTTATGTTATAACAGGAAAGCTTACAGATCTTTTATAGCTCTCATTAATTCTAATAGTTAATAGTTTTAATTTCTTGTCACATGATCTCTGAATGTTAATAGACTTCACTTAGAAACATTTCTACCACTTATTTTATTTCTTAATTTTGCTGGTGAGATCTTCCAGAATATTAGTAAGTTATGTAGGGTTTACATTTCCTTCCCAGACACTAATGGAAATGCCTCTAACATTTTCTGGTAAGTAGGATATTGGCTAATACATTAAGACAAAATGATTTTTATCATATTAAGAAACTATGTGTTCCTAAGTTTAACTTGGAGGACTCTGCCATCGCAAACTGGCAGTTATTCATTAAAAGGCTTGTTGGCACTGTGGCATGTCTTTCCTCTTTTGATTTGGGATAAAAGCTCTATGGTTTATTGTTGCTCTGAGCCCATCAGCCCACAGTGGCATCTTCTCCCTTCTCCCGTAGTGCCATGTGAGCCTGCCAGGACTCTGTTTAGAATCACTGCATCAGATCCACAAATAGAAGTGCCCTGCCGACTCACCTGGCCGTGTCTTCAGTTTTGCTGCTATTGTAAAAGAAACAGAGAAGCCAGATCTCTCTTCCTACTTTCTGAAGTAATTCCATAATTAAAATATAGCGAGTCTCCCAAATGCTTAAAATAATCTTTCTATCAATTATCCTTCAGATCTAGCATCATTTTAGGTGGTTCTTTGAAATTTTTTTCTGTGACTTCCTTGATAACTGGTCTGTTCAATTTTTAACTAGACCCTTTTCCTTTGTCAATGGAGACCACTTACCTGGTCATCAAACTGCTCTTGTACTCAGATTTTTGAATTCACTAGTGCAGAGTGGCCCATCAGAGACATATAATTTTAAATCTTGCCTGTGAAACACTGCACAAGTTCCTCACCTCTTGGCACCAGAGTGGTTAGTTTCTCTTGCTTGCCCTCCCTTTGTGCTGTTTTGGCTTCTGGGAAGGACAGCTGTTTTAATGGCCCTTTCAAAAGGCTCGTCACCTCCTCTTTTTCTTTGCTTCGCAATTGATTTGTTTCTACTTTACTTTTTCCTTCCTGGTTTTAATATTTGTTGTTTTTACATCTTCTATCGTTTGCTGCTTATTTCCTTCAAAGCCATTCTTCCTACTTTAGAAATTCAAGTATGTCAGGAAGGGGTGACATGTTCTATTTAGAGCCCAAGAAAACCTTGGTTCCCATTTCAATCCTATTATTCACTACAACTGACCTTGGCAGTCTGCTTAAGCTTTCTGTGACTCAGTTTTGTTACTCGTAAAATGGGGGTGATTATAGTAACCATCAAGTGGCAACTTTACAATAATAAATTGAAATACAGGATAGGATGTCAATTTCTTAGCACAGTTTATTGGGTAGTTTGATTGCCACCAAAGTCACAGAAAATGATAAGATAGAAATTCTCCTCTCAATATCCTAGATTAGTCACCTTTCCCATTGCTGGGGCAAAATACCTGACACCTGCAATTTAAAGGGAGAGCAATTTAGTTTGGCCCAAGGTTTCAAAGTGTTCAGCACCCAACGCAGAACATCATAGCAGAAGAGCATGGCAGAGGAGAACTACTCAACTCATGGCAGCCGGGAATCACGGTGAGAGAGAAAGAGCCAAGAAGAGGGTATGAAGACACAATATTCCCTCTAGGGCATGCCATGCCTCCAGTGACCTACTTATTACCATTAAGCCCCACCTCCTAACAGCTCATTGGCTATGAACCCACCAATGGACTAATCCTTTGATGAGGTCAGTGCCCCAATGGTCCAATCACCTCTTTAGGCCCCCACCTCTGAACACCATGAGAGCTCTCAATGCATCAATCTTTAGGGAACCATAAAAAATCTTGGCCACAACCCATAAATTTTAAAAGATGACATTCTTACTGCTATTTTAGACAGTCTGTAATTGCAATTTTGATTTCCAGTTTAAACTTGGTTCTTTTGAAGACTATTATTGTCATTGTTAATTTCATGTGGTTAAATTTCCAAGTTCTAGTCTTGGGCTTGAGATTTTTATTAGAAAATTCCAGTTTAGCTACATCATGGCGACAGGCTGTGTCTTGAACATCTTTACTTGTTTGCATATTTTGAGGTTTACCTTCTAACCTAGTATATGATGTGGCTGTGTTAAGCACTCTGGGAACCATTGTATATGCAGTCTGACATTGACCAAATGTTGCCATCTGGCACATGACCAAATATATATGCCAACACACAAACACACTTACACACAGAGAGACATTGATGCATACACTTTAACTATCTCCATTGGTAATTAGTTCTATGCAGGGGAAACGTATTGCCCAGACAGTGTTTGGAGCTTGGAAAAGAGGACTGGTCCCCTCCTGCACCTGCCATGGTGGTGGTACTGCACCAAGCAACTGCGTTCATCCTTGTCAGGCGAGAGTGAGTGAGAAGGACTGGATCAGAGATGAGGCTGGATCTGCTGGCCGCCTTCTCTAACCCTGACCCTGCTCCCAATCCTGCTAGTCCATTTATGAGGAGTAAGGACAGAAAGGGAGAGATAGGCGCTGCCTCAGCTGGGGACCCCTGCCTCCACGAGGGGCGAGGGTCAGGAATACTTAGGTTTCCAGTGTGCCTATTACATCCACGCTTATAAACATATAAATAAATACTGCTGGGATAATTGTACTGCTGATGTCTGGTGGTTTATTGAAAGCAGCAGTTAATGCTTAAATGTGTTTATATTTTGACCAGTTTTGCATGCTTGTGTCTGGTAGTCTGAGGAACTGGTATGAAGACAACAATATGCAATATAGCAACCACTGGTGAGTTCCTACCATCCTGTCTAGTGAAACTCTGTATTGTCTCTAATGTTTTTTTAAATCACAATTTTCTTATTCTCCCTAATGGTTTGATAAATCTTCCATTCTTACTTCTGGTAATCTGAGCAACTGTGTCGAAGATAACAATATGTAATATAACAACCACTGTTAATTCCTATCATTTGGTTTGAAACCCTGTATCATTTTCAATGTTCTTCCTTTGTTTTGTTTGTATTTTGCTATTGTTTGTTTTTACTATTCTCTTTAAAATAAAAAAATATAAGCAGATATAGGGAATTAAAACAAAAGTTTCATGGACCAATTCCCTTAATATGATATAACAAAGTAAAACCATGAAAAAACATATAAAATATGATTTTACTAATACCTAATGCATTCTGATCTACCCTATTCTTTTTTATTTGAAAAGAAAAGATGGGTCACAAGCCCACTGCACTGACTCTCCACCCACTCATGGACCACTTTGAACACCCCAGTGTAAAGTTGACTCTGACTTCTTGCTATGCCTTGACCTTTCCCCTCGTTCCTCATCTAGCTCCTTTCCCTGAATCCCTCCAGGGACCCACAGAATTTGCACATTTCTCACCGTCATCCAAGCGACTCATGCATTTCTCCACTTGGAGACTGGAATGGGCCAGTTGGAGTTTTTCACACACAGATGCAAGACTGAGTACAGGCCCAGGTTCACTGCCGCTTCACTCTGCAATGGAGAGATGCTGTGGCAGTGGGGCCTGACCCATTCCCAGCATCCCAGCAGGAGAGCAGCCTGGAGGTGGCTGTCCAGCTCCTGTACCTGTCCACACCCACTGGGCATGCTTAGTCTAAGACAGAGGAAAGACCCACACAGTCCTCCAGTTCAGGTGTACCCCAGCATCTGCATCGTGGTTCAGGCACTGGCAGCCCTGTGAGCTAATTCCCTCCAGGACAAACCTCTCCCCAGCATCTCTGAACGACCAGCACAGGTGCTCCCCCCAGGCAGCCTGCCCTTGCTGACTCTCGCACAGCACCTGCATCTGCTCTGAGCGCATTGCACTGAGACCCCTCCAGGTTCCTGGCAGACCTGTGTCTCATTACAAGGCTGACAGAGATGTGTCTTGATTTCAACAGAAACCCAGAAAGAGGACTCAGAGACAGTTACTGGTTTCAAGCTGCCTTCCTTTCACACCCCAAGCCTCAGAGCTGTTTCCATGCTTTCCCTCCATGGACACCTTCTCCCCATGTACAGGAGGAGGTGGCCACCTATGCTGAGCTGTGTTTTCATATCAGATGTGATGTAGAGGAGGAAGCCCCTGGGGTGACAGATGTGTGAATAGGTCACATTCCTAGCCACAGGCTGGGGGGACCCAATGGGTGGTCTCACCAAGGATCTGAGATTTAAAAAACACTACTGGGTCCAGGTAGGAGCAGATCCCTTGGTGGCCATGGAGCTGGGGTTGTGCAGGAGCAGAGGAACCCACAGCCAGTTCAGGTTGGTGAGCAACCACCGAGAAGGAAAAAACCCTTCAGGATCAAATCCAGCTCAACGCGCACCATGTCCCTCTCTTCCCCTCCCTCTCTTCCTGCCCATCTCCCCCCTCCCCTCCTGACTCCCCAGCCTGTGCACCAAGCTGGGATCCCATCAACAGGAACACACAGCAAGAGGCCAGGTTTCAAGCTTGTGGGCTGCCTCTGCCTAAACAATTCAGCCTTACTCTGTCTGTGTGAGGGTCCATGCCAAACTGTAATTCTAAAATGGTTTGTGGATAAAATAAAAGAATCAGAAAATAACTGCTATACATAATTATAGTCCAGCAGAGACTGTGGGCCTGTGCATATATCACCATGTGGTGTTTAGGGTATAAACATTTGTGGAGGCAGATCACACAGCAACATTCAGGATGTGGAGCCAGACAGGCTAGGGCCCAGGTCCTGGGTGTGCCCCTTTTAGCTGAGTGATCCTCCTGCTCAGTTTGGGGGTCCACTGTATAAAGGAAACAATTTCATACTCATCCTGCAGCAGAGGTGCTCAGGAAGGAAGTGGACAGTCAGCTTTAGGGCTGAGCCTCCTGTGGGTGGAATAAGTGACCAGCAGGGTCCCAGACAACCAGCGGTGGGGGCACAAGGAAGTGTCCCCTGCTGGGTTCCTAAGTGTGGACATGCACTGAGCTGCAGGATGAAAAGGGACAGGAAGGGGGAAAAGGGCAACCTCATTCCGTCCTGGGGAAGATCGGGAAGGAAAGGAGAGGACAGGGGCGGGAAGCTCCCAGGGCCATGTGGCTTGAACTGGGCTCTGGGACAGAGCTGCCACTTTGGGCGGCTCAGCCTGACAGGAGCAGGAGGAGTTGAGTCTCTGCAACTTCAAGGAGCCTGCTCTTCCCTTTCCCAAGCTCACATGTGTCATCCCAACAGCCCACCTTCTGAACACCAACAGATGCCAGCAGGAGCCAGCCCTGGGGCAGAACCAACATGGACTGAGTCCCAGCACCCTGATCTAGCACGAGGGGAGAGACCGACAGACAGGCAAGGGGATCCCTCCTGCCGTCAAGGGTGGCAGAGGTAGCCACACCTCAGGCCCCCTAGGGGAGGAGGGCTCTGGCTGACAGCTGAGCCCCCTTTGGGCGTCTGCCACCCTCTCCCTCCCTCCTTCTCTTCTGCCTCCTTCTACACCCTTAGTTCCAAGGGCAAGACTGGACCCTAAGCCAGCAACCCGAAGTTCAGAGCTCTCTCCCACCGACTCTGAACAGCCTCCTCCTTTTTCCCATGGTGCAACTTGGTGCACAGAGATCTGTGCCCCCAAACCCCACTTCTGCTCCTTCCTGGTGCCAGCACAGCTCCCAAATGGGAAGTGAAATCCCAGCAAGCCAGGCGCCCCTGTGCCAGTGGGCAGCCAGCCTCCCTCCTGGGCAAACAGTTGAGGGGCCCTCACTCACCCAGTGCCCACGACTTCCCTGCACACAGTCCACAGGTTGGCCACTTCCTGCTCCTACCTGCAGATGCCCAGCAGGGACCACAGCATCCGATGTCCCTGGACAGCCTGGGGTCCAGGCCAGGGTCAGATGCGGCAAAGTGGGCAATGATCCTCCTGTATCACCCAGAGGCAGCCCCGAGTCACAGACCCACTCCGACAAGGGGACGATGCAGATTGGACTCTGCCTTCACCACCTGCTCTGAACAGGTGACCGTGGGCAAGTGTGTCCAGCCTGGCACAGATCAGCTCAAAGACTCCCAACCAGAGCCATCTGACTTCTCCACGTGAAGAGGCTCAGTTCGGAAAGGGGGGGGCCGCTGGAGCAGGAGCTCAGCCTGGGAACAAAGTCATCCATCTGCTGGGCTGGCAGGGACACTGGAGGCAGACCCTCCATGGAGCCATGGACTTTCAGCCGTGCCCTTCCCTTCCCTGGACAGCACGGGGTACCAGGATGGTAAGGAAGGTAATGGGTACTGCTCTGTACCTGCAGCCCAACAACCCCTGGCACATGCTGGGAGCTTTCCACAAACACCATCACGCACTGTCCTCCTAGAACATGGTGTGAGTTACTGTACCCATCTCACAAGTGGAGAAAGCCACTACCCCAAGTGTATTGAGCACCTCCTTGCTGTATGCTGTGCTTGGTGGCCCTGAGTCACAGCTGATCACTGGCTCAGCAAGGTCAAATAACCTCCCCAGGGTCACACAACTAGGAAGTTATCCCAAGAGGGGTCTCATCAACATCCACCTGACTCCAAAGTCCAGTCTTTTGGGCCACATCATGTGGCCTTTCTGGGCTAAGTTCCCCTACAGTAACAACAGGCTCTTGACAGCTGATACAGCACCGTCTTTCTCAAGCCTGCTCCTCCAGCCAGGGTTCACCATATCTGCTGGAAATAGACTCACAGGCCCTAGCCAAACCTCCTGAAGGGGGCCAGGTGCCCCCAACACCATGGTAGCCCCTCTGTGGACCAAGCACTTTCACGTGTAGAGAGCAGATGTGTGCTGGGCGTGAGCCAGGAGCCTGGTTTACAGAACCACGCTGGGAACCATATCCTGCAGGATGCCACGCTTCTGGGGCCCACAGCCCATGCGATCAGAGTGCCTTTCCCACACATATCTCCCAAGAGCCTAATCTCAGAGTGACATTTAACCCGTCCATCCCCCATATAGCATCCCACACCTCTCCTCTAAGCACAGCCTCTGTGCATCATTCCTGTGCGAGGCTGGGACCTCTGTGTGGCCCCCTCTTCTGAACAACAGCATTCTTTCTGCCGCTCACTACCAAATGTTTCCAGGCTTCCTGGGGGCTTTAATGAGGATGTAGGTATATCTCGTAGGAGGCCCTGGAAATTCCAGGTGGTGGGGTCAAGCCACTGCAGAGGAACCACCCTGTGTTCACACAAGGTGGCCTTTGTCTACTAGCCCAGGGGACAGTGAGGCATTGTGGACTGAGCCTGTTTTGCAAGGGACGGCTGAAGTGTGGGCAGTGCGATGCTGCTCAGCACTGCTTCTGTGTGCACAACAGCCTCTGCTGGGGGCCCAGCACCCGTGTAGCTGGCTCAGCTTCGCCTTGGCCCCTCATTCTGGCTGGGAGGGGTGGTGGCTCTGTACTCAAGCCTGTGGCACCCAGCTTCTCCTATCTGGATTGCAAGACCTGTAAAGGGATCTACTTGCAGAGGATCTGTTTTTCCTCACACTCAGAAGAGTTTAGTCTGGGACCCAAGCATGCACACCCAGGGAGGCTTCACCTCAAGGACAATACTCTTACACTTGGAGTCCAGGCCACTGTAAGCTCAGCTCTACCCCAGCAGTTTTTGACCCTATATCTACCAGATGAAATCAGGAGCTCCTGCCTCAGAATTACTGAGGCAGAGACAGCAGAGGGGCGCTGCTAACAGCCCACCAGTCACCAGACAGAAATGGTCACACACTCCACTCAATGTTATTGTAATTTTCCCTTAGTGTGAAAGCTAATCCAGCTTTCCTCCATGGGCTTTTCCTTATTGTATGTGTGTGTGTGTGCGCACACACACACACACACACACACACACAGCCCTCTATAAGAACAGCCGCCATCTATAGACAGTTACCCGGGTGCTGGATACTCTGATGAGCACCTTACTACTCTGTGTCCTCTCAGCAGCTGCAGGAAGGAAGTTCCATATTTATGCCCACTTCATAGGCCAGCAGCTCAGAGCTAAGAGAATGAGCAGCTTGCCTTCAGGGCACACAGCTGCAGAATGGCCTACCGGAAGTAGACCTGGGGGGCACTGTGTGGAGCTCGGATCAGAGCCACTTCCAGGGGAAAATCGGTCCCCTCTGGCCCTGGTAGCCGTGGATCCCAGACATCCGTTCAACAAGCTACTCTGAGGCTTCACCAACAGCCTGGGTTTTTCCTTCCATCCCCTCTCTTTTAATACAAAAGTAATGCGTTTGTTATAGCCGGTGAAAAGACTTAGACAGCAAAAGCAAAAATGCACCCTCACAACAGTCCCCTCCCACCCAGGTCAAACAGAAGCAAACCCAGCAGGCCCAGAGTTGGACCAGCATAGAGCCCCTGCTCTGAGAGAGGCTCATCCTGACTTCTCCCTGACCCTCAGTCCCCACATAAAATCGGAGCAAAACCCCAAAGGTCTCACAGGGTCCTCAGCCAACCAGGATCCAGGATTCAGTCAATGCCCTCAGGAATTCTTTATGCTGCAGTTCAGGTCATCAGACAAATTCTCATGATGCAGAACAGAACGCAACAATCTCAAGCAGAAATGGAACACATGATAAAGTGACAGCAGTGCCCTACCCAGCAGGGACTTTCAACCGGCAGGCAAGGCCGAGGCCAGGACTCAATAGTTTAAATTGCACACCCTGGGTGATGGATACAGACCTAAGACCCAGAGAAGCCCCAAGTCCGGCAAGTGCCTGCCCAAGGCTGGGAACCCAGGAGCTGCTGGTCCCTTTACTCCAAGCCTCCCCTCCTCTAACCCAAGCAACAGACAGGTTCAGACCAAGGCCTTACAGTCATATGAAAGTTCTAACAACTTCTATATAGACCGTGCTGTGCTCTCTTAGGCCTTTCCTCCTATCCACTTGCTGGTCTGCATCCCTTCAAAGTCACATTCTTTCATTCATGCTTGGCCCAGAAGCCAGTCCCCAGCTCTTTCCGATCCATACCTCCAGCCCGGCACCACCTGGTGACTTCTGACTTTTATTTCCCACCACTCACTTAACATCTAATAATTCTTTTGGCCTCTCCCCAGTCAAACTTGCGACTTCCACATACATCTATATTTAGGTCGTTGTCATTGACATCCATCAGCTGCTCACACCCAAAACTCCAGCAGGAAGGAGTTAGGAGCAAGGCCTCTGAAGCCAGACTTTCTGGGTATGGTTTTCACATTTGTGCTGGCCAGACGCAGGCTCAGGTTAAGCAGGTTAGGCAGCACCTCCCTCTCTATGGACAGCTTCTCTCATCTGCAGAATGGTTATTGCACTGACATCAAGCACACAAAGGTTGTTCTAGGACTAAATGCAATCACACTTGGAGAGGGCTCCAAGAGTGCACCCCATGAGTGCAAACTTTCCTGGTCTTGCTCCTGGCTTTCTGCTCCCATCACATCCAGGGTATCAGTGACTCCGCTCAGCTTCACTCGCAGAAGACAACCCAAGCCCACCCACTTTTCCCATCTCTGCTCCACCATCCAAATTCACCCACTACTCTGACACTCACTTCCACATGAGCCATAATCCATTTCCCACATAACACTGGCTAGAGATTTGGAAAATATAGATTGAGATCATTACATTGGCCTACATAAAATTCTCAAGGATTTTGTATTGCTTTTAAAGATTTTTTAAAAAATTTTTAATATGCTTTATTTTTCAGAGCAGCTTTATAGGTTCACAGAAAAATTATGCAGACAGTACAGAGTTCCTGCTCCCTTTCCACACGCAAGCTTTGCCCGGCTAGGAACACCCTGCATGAATGTTACATGCTTACAGTAGATAGACCTTAAGTTAATCCATAATTAACTGAAGTCTTGGTTGACCTTCAAGGTTCACTTTGAATCTCACAGTTCTATGGGTTTTGACAAATATATAGTGACCCTATCCACCGTAGTAAGATCATCAAAAAGAATGTGTTCACTGTCCTAAAAATCCCCCGTGCTCCACCAATCCCTGAATCCTCCCAGACTTGCATTGCTTTCTCAAAATAAAATCTAAATTGTTCACCATGGTCCCAGAGAGGGCTGGGATCTGACTCGTTTATCCTCAGCCCACAGCCCTCTTGCTCTCTGCAGTAGTGCAGGACCACCTCGACCCTCAGCTTGCTCTCAAAGAAGCCACGCCCAGGTTGTCCTAAGGCTTTGGCCCCCGGCTGCTCCCTCTACCGGGAAGCTCCTTCTTCCAGATCTCCATGTGGCTGGCTCTTTCTTGCCTTGCTATCCTAAATATGGCCTTTCCTGTCCCCTCAACATAAACACAGCCCCAGAGCTCCGGGTTACCTCTCCCTTGTTTATTTTCTTCATGGAACTTACCACCCTCGGAAGGCGACCTACTAATCTATCTGAACGAGTGCACACTGTCCATCTGCCCGCTCTGGAGTCTCAGCCTCACACACGGACACCCCCAGCCTGGCTCACAGCAGGTTCCCAGCACAAGGACTTGCTCGGCCCATAAGGTCTCCATAAACATTTCCTGAGTGAATCAATGCACAACTGAATGAATAAATAAATGACTAATACCATGTGATGAGTTTCCACATTTGTTTGTGTTTAGGGTTTACAAAGAGCTCTTACAGACGCTTCCTTAGTCTTTTCCTGTGAGTACGGGTTTAAATGGCACTTCAAACACATTCACTCTTCAGTCCCAGCTCCTCAAGGCCACGGATTAGGAGAGAGTAAGAATGTTCTCTACAAGAGAAGAGCATGTATTTCCAAGAGCATCAATAAAACTTTGGATTAGACAGGTAGAATTGCTCGGTTTAACTCTCAGCTACAGGACAAAGAGGAAACACTTGGAGATTCAAGAGCTATGTGGATGAATAACAGAACAACAACCATTTGCACAGCAGTTGCTGTGGCTTGGACATCGTATCTGTCTCCCCAGGACTGTGGAGGGTTGGTACCCTTTCCCCTGTGCACAAGGGAATCACAGGGTGGGTAAACAATTTTCCCAAGGCATAGAGCAGGGTGGGGTCAAGGATACATGACAGCACAGTCCAGGCAGCCCTTGTCCTTGAGGCAAAAGTGGAATAAATAAACATGGCCACAACGACAGCCCAGGTTCCCTGCCTTTCCCATCAGCCCCATCACCCGGGCTAAACACCAAGGTTGGAGGGAGCGGTCCTGCTTGAGCAATGCCCCTTCAAAGCCAAGATCAGGAAGGACCGCAAAGCCCTTCCAGCTGGCTAGGGGAAAGGCCAGGTATTATGGAACAGCCTGTCTAGGGCTGAGGGGAGGTGTCCACTCCACACAGCCCAGGCAGGAGCGTATGCTGCCTTTGGGCTCTGGCCTTTTACAGAGCTGGAGTCAGCTGAGCCCCTTTGCAGGCTCCTACAGGATTCCAGAAATGCCCCAGAGGGCTGGCCTGCGTGTGTGTCTAGCACAGGCAAGGGCAGAGGCCGAGACAATCCGTGCCATGCCAGGCACTTACGCTTTTGGTCTTTCTGCCCACGCAGTTATTTGGGGAATGCTGCTTCCTGCCTCATGCCAGAAAGCAACATTTTTAAAGATGATGAAATCCCTTCTTTCTCTTCTTAATTTTTTATTGTTATGACGTGACAGACTCATTGTGTAAAAATGTGAAACCCCTGCTGGACTCACAGGCTGGTCTCTCTCGCACTTGAAGCTCTGCCAGATGCTCTGTGCCTTCTCCCCTTCCGCACCTCAGCACTCAGCTTCTGAGTGGGCTTTCGTGTCCCACCATCCAGGCTCCAAGCACACTCAGCTGTTCACTCTAAGCTGGTCACTCTCAGCTGTTGCCCTGTCCTGTAACTGTGAGCACCTTGTCACCTGCAGCCCCTTCCCGAGCAGCACCCTCCCTGCAACATCCACATGCTGTCTGCTGCTGGGAGGGCACACAGCAGGGTACAAGAGCTGCAGTCCCCACACCAGGAGCCGACCCTCTCGCCTGCCACTCATTACACAGCAGCCGAGGAGGCAGCTGGGGGCACCTGTGCCCAGAGAACACAGTGACAGCCTCAGAGGGAACAGTGCCATGACCACCACCCTCCTCGGGACAGGCGATTGCACGCAGAACCCGGGTGCCCATCTCCAGGCCACCCTGCTCCGACTCCTGAGGCGATGCACCTGTTGCTCCTAAGTCCACAGTCAGGATCCAGAGCAGCAACCTGCCTGCGGGCCAGGGGCAGCCCAGGCTGCTCCATCTTCCTTTTGGTCATGCAGCCCAGAGAACCTCTGCCTGGGGCTATTCCCTGGTCCCAAAACCCTGTCACTGTCTGCACTTGAACCCAACACGAGACCTCGGCCCCACAATCAGGACCTGTTCAGAAGGGCTGGGGAGTTCAAGGCAGGTTATCCATTATCGGTACAAACAAAGCAGCTGGGAAGGGGCATATGTGAGCTCTGAGGTGGTGGTGACGCTTTCTGTCTTGCCAGGAGCGTGTCTTACACGTGTGTGTATATGTTCCCAAGCTAGCCAGATGGTGCGCTTAAGACACGTGCAATGCACTGTATGTAAATCTGACCTGAGAGAAGACTAGCAAATGAGTATTGTTTAGACCCTAGTGCATCCTACACACTGAAGTGCAGTGATGCCATGACATACAGGAAATAATCAAAAAATACAGTGGCGCCGGGCACGGGGATGCACACCTGTAATCCTAGCACTCTTGGAGGCTGGGGCAGAAGGATCAAAAGTTCAAGCCCAGCATGGAAGCTGACTTAGTGAGACCCTGTCTCAAAAGCAAAAATTTAAAACAAGGCAGGGAATGTCACTCAGTGTAAAGGCCCTGGCTTCAGTCCCCAGTACTAAAAATTTAAAGAACTAATTAATTAAGGTAGATGTGTGGGTGGATAGAGAGATTGAGAGACAGCCAGGCATGGTGAAGGAGATACAGTAAAATGTTATTTATAGAATTCAGATAACAGGGCTGTGCACGTTGGCTCTCAATTCTTTCCACTTCCTTATGTGTTTAAAAATCACTACATTTTATTTTGGGAAAAAAAAAATTGAAAGAAGGTTAAACAGTCCATAATGCAGGAAGTAGTAAGCCCTAGTTCAGACTCCGAGGTAATGGTTCTGACCACTCTGCTTGAAAGGAGAAATTATCTGCAACCCCCCTCCCCAGGAAGGTCCCTGTGCCCATGTTGTTCCACTTGTGCACACGACAAGGGCACAAGGATGAGGAAGGCAAGATGCTCTGAGCTAGGCTCCAGGAAAGGAGAAACTAGTGAGGAGGGGACTTCGCAGGATGTGCCACGAGCCCCCCCCCAACTAATGCCACACCACTGGGGGCTGCAGGGGTGGGCAGTGGGGACAGCCTGCTACCCAGGGAGAGTCTTGTTCCACAGCAGAAAGTTCTCTCCTTAAACTGATGAGTCACTGTAATGATTTTCTTAAACTTACTTCAAGAAAAGCAGCTCCCTGGAAGCACCCTGCAAGGCATGCAGTGGAGAGGTCTGGTGAGTCTTGACAGTTTCTCTCTCCTTCCTATTGGACACACGCTGTCCCCTTGTCCAGGTTGGTTTCCCTGCTCCTGTTCCCAATCTGAGTCTTGCATGTCCCATGGAAACCCCTCAAGAAGAACTTCCTCTGGGAAGCCCACCAGGACCCACAGAACAGAAACCCCCGCCCCGGACCACTCGTCCTCTTTCACATTTTTGTGTGAGCAGTTGCTGGCTACGTGGGTCCGCAAACTCCCCAGAACCCATCACTGAACCAGGAGCACAGACTGCCCTAAAAAAATCTCTGTGCGCAAGTGAATTCCAAGTGTTTAAGAAAGCAATTTCTCTCTTTGTATATTGAAAAATAAATAAAGTTAGGACAGGCCAAGGAAGGAAAGCAATAAAATAAAACCAGCTATATTCATGGTGGCCCCAGGCTCCATTGCACAACTCTTCACTGTCAAAGATTTGAGCAGGGTCTCCTATGGTTAGCCTGGGAGGAATGTCAGGGTATGAGGAGGAAGGCGGCAGGACTCCCCAGCCACTCCTGCCTGGCTCCAGCCCAGCTCACAGCTCCTGCATGCATGCCACTGGCCGTTTCCTGGGGTCATGATGCCTATTGTCCAACAGAAGGAATTGGGGCACCTATGGTCATATGACCCGCCTGCAGGGGGTGACACCACCAGACACACTGGTCCCAGGCTCAGAACATGTGCCATGTGAGTCCATGGAGCTGGAAGAGCTCCTAAAGGTTGTTTCTATCCCACTCCCCTCCACTCACTTCCTACATGGGGATGTAGCACAGAAAAGGATGTCTACAAGGTTACATTGCTGCATAAGGGCGCAGCAGGACAGGTGGTGGAGTATTTAATGCCCAGTCTTCTAAACAGCTGAACGCAGAATCAAGGAGGTAGTCAGCCAAGTTTACCAAATGGGTGTTGTGAACTGTCATCCAGGTCAGCCGCTCAAGACAGCTCATGGCCAAGTTTAGCTGGCAGCACTTTTCAGCCAAAGACAGTCACCTTTCTCGGGGTCAGGTCAAGCCCTGAAGCAGTCCACATAGGGGCAGTTGTGGGGAAGCCATGGGGTCAGTGGGGCCAGCTGAGCCCAATCCCATCTTTATGTCCAGTTCTACCTTGTCACTCAGAAGACAGTATTCCCTGAGCCCTCTGCAGTGAACTTCCAAAGCACAAATCTCTGCCTGAGTCTGTTGCCAAGGAAACCTAACCAAAAGCCAGGCAGCCAGGGACAGGAAGTGGTAAGACCTCCCTGTGAATGAAAGAGAAGATCGTTCCCCCAAACACTGAGCGCCCACACAGGACAGGTCAAGTCCTGCCGTGGAAGATCCTGTGTAAACCCACCCATGTCATTGCCACCCCTCAGAGGGAGGCATCCCAGGGTCTAGCCTATTTTCTACTGGACAGGGAGGCTACAGTGACTTTTCATTACCAAGCCATGAGTGTCTGAGATGGCTGTTTCTCAGAGTTCTTCCCTTCACTGAATTGTGTATCCACTGCCCAGGGTTCTTCACGAGTTTTATGTCATTTATTGCTTCTTCCAACCTGTGAGGTAGGAGTTCGTAACTGCTGGTTTGCAAAGAAGGAAAGTGAGGCATAGCGAATTGAAATACCTTTTCCAAGCTTGAGTGGCCTGGTCCTCTCAGAGCCAAGACCCCAGGCTAGGTGGCCAACTCCATAGCCAGGGCTCGGCCCCTGCCCTCTGCTGCTTTCTCCAGAGTCCAGCAGGGATTGAGTGGAACCTGACCCAGCCACCCCCAGGGCTTTTGCCATAGCCTCCTGGAGCTGAAAGAGTCATAATTTGCCTTTGACTAGCCTCCTTCTCCTTTTTAAAGCAAACCATGTGTTACTACCCCATGCCAAAGTTAAAACAGATCTGAAGTTTCACCAGCAGCAACTTTAAAATTGGGCAGAAGGGTTAAAATCCTTTGCCCCATGACTGCTTGTTTATGTTTCCGGAGCAAAGGGAGGAGGTTGTTATAAGAAATGATCTCACCCAGTGGGCTGTACCTGCTGGCAGGCAGGGGGTCCAGCCAGAGAGCCCGGCCCCTCCCCAGTCTCAGATCCAAGGCCGAGGGGGAGTCCTCCTGCTCCAGACTCTGAGCTCCTCCAGGAGCTGAGCAGCGCCCTCTTTCGTTCTGCATCTGCGGCACTGGAGGTGAGCTGGTGGGTCCCTGCCAGCCACGGAATCTAGACAGCCAGTCCCTGCTCCTTGGGGACAGCAAGGCTCATAGAGGGGGTAAGGGTATAGAGAAAGGCTTTGGTCTCATACCCTGCTCTGGAGGTCCTGTGAAATGCTCCTAGCCCTCTGCCACGCCAGGCGGAGCTCAGTCAGCCGCTGCAAGGACACACGTGTGTGCACACGCGCGCGCACACACACACACATGCACACGCACACACAGCCCCACACCCTGCACAGCATAACCCAGACTACTCTTCTACCCTTCGGGTGGGCGTCAGAAAGGATCAGTCCCTCCAGCTGCTCTCCCTGAAGATCACGCAAACACGAAGAAACTCCACTTACCGGGCTCTCTTCTGGGGAAGACTCTCCTCTGCGAGCTCATGAGTGCAGGGCTTGGAGGGCAAGGGAGAGCAGGGAAGGGTCCCGGAAGCAGGAGCCAGATGCCACAGAGGGTCCACCGCAGCTCCTAAGGCTGGGAGGATTTGAATGGGAGTTAAAACTACAAAGTAACTCCTCGTTAGAACTGTTTTTCCTCCACAGGGAGGGAAAGAAAAAAATGCTTTTCCCTCTGCCAGAAAATCTTTAACATTTCACAACGGTCGCTTCCAACTCCTGCCCTCCTTGCGAAGCAAATGTGTATAAAGGCAATGTTATTTCACTGAATCAAGCCCTCAGATCATACGCCTTTTCCTGTACCACAAACAGAAATGTAAAACCTCAAACTTTCCTTTGGAGTCAGAGAGGGCAGAGCCCAGTACTTTCTGAGGTCTAATATATGGAAAATGTGCTGCTCCACTGCCACTGGGATGGCCCCCTGCACTTGGTCGCAGCCCCCGCCCCTGGCATTTCTAATGAGTCCTGAGGTGTTTATGCTCTTGCCAGGGACAAACACAACCCCTCACATCCCAGCCCGTGTTGAAGTGATTCATTTTCTCCCTCACACACACCACACACCAACACAGCAACTGTTAAATCCAAGTGAAAACGCCTTTCATAAAATCTGTGCAGGACGTGGGCAGGGTGACCCACGGTGAATGCATCCAATGTCCCCAGACGGCAGCCATGCTCTGGGGAAGGTGTTGGCTGTGTGCACTGAGACAGCAGCAGGCTCTCTGACTGCAGCCACCAGGGCTGGACAGGAGGACAGAAAGGGGAGTTACCCTGTTCGGTAGTTTTATTTCTGGACTTGGACAAAATGTACTACTATTTCAAATGGCCAGTTTGACTGTGGGGTTACATAAATCCCTGGATTGACACTGATAGGACCAAAAGAACATGCCATAAGTGGGCAAACAGAACTGGAAAGCGGGGAAGGTTTGACACCACCTCTAAGGCTGAGAAGCATGGTGGTTATAGGGACACAGCAGAGTGAGACTGCACAGAAAAGAAATCCTGTTGTTTGACAGAGACCCAAGCTCACCAAGGAAACAAGGGAGACCCTGTCCAGTGCCCTGGGACTGCCTGCCATAGCCCCTGCTATGGCTGCCTCCTGCCCAGTGACAGTGTCCCTACCACCAATGTGCAGGAGCCACTGTCACCTGCTCAGCCCACTCCAGGTCACAGTGACTGCACCCTCAGCGCACCTTAGAAAACTGATCTCAAAGCGGTGTGATAGGTTGCCGGAAACACCACTACCATCAGCACCTCGAGGTGGGACAACTCCCAGTGGCACCCTCACCCCAGGGTGCTGCTTGGACCCAGTGTTGATCCTACTCACTATGATTTGTTCATCAGCATGGCATCCCTGAGCCCAGGAAGTCCAGCTGAAGCAGCCACGGAGACAGTGTGTGGAAACAAGTCCCAGCACCACATAGAAACATCTATGATCGCAGGAAGATGCCTGCTTGCTATTGCTAAGCAAATTAAGTAATTTACAAAAGCAGGTTGGATTGCTGATCCACATCCCTAAAACAAAACTAAATTTGTAACAGTAAAATAGGAAGGTTATTTTTATTCTCACCAACATTCTTTTGGGCTTCCCATTGTCAGTTACATTAATCCCACAATTTAGAAAAGAGCAAAACGTCTCAATCCACACCAGATGATAGAAAAAAATATTTAATAAAAACAAATTGTTTTAAGACCATCATTGTCTTTGGAATCCCCAAACTAGTTTTGTCAAATCAATAGTGAAGACATGGTCGAAAGGCCGTGGCTCTGATCACATGAACCACCCTTTGACAAAGGAATCACTATTTGGTGTGATGGGCAGAATAATGGTCTCTCCAAAGATGTCTGCATCCTGACCGCAGGAACCTGTGAATTAGGTTGTTACTCAGCTGACCTCACAGTAAAGGGACTGTCCCGGATTGCCTGCACTGCCCCAGTGTAATCCCAAGAGTCCTTAAAGGAGAAAGAAAAGGAAGGGAAAAGAGGAAGCTATCTTGTTGGTTTTGAAGGTGGAGGAGCCAAAGCAGACAGGTGGTTTCCAGAGGCTGGATCCAGAGGGAGCGAGGTCCTGCTCACACACTCTGTAGCCCAGAGAGACCATTTCTGGACTTCTGATCTCTAGAGCTGTAAGATGATATTTTCTGCTGTTTTAAGCCACTGTCTTTGGGTAGACAAATCGATTTGCATTTGTTTTTATTTTGTTTATTTCTTTGATGCTAAAAGCTTGGCTGTGCTATGAAGAGAAAAGCCCTCAGGACTCAAGGAAGCACAGCATTTATGTCATAGACCATAGATTCGGAAGAACTCGGAATGATACCTGGATAGGTTTTTTCTTAACCAGAAGATGAGGGAGGCGAGCCAGGGGGAAGTTAGGGTCAAAGTGACAGGTTGGAACCCAAAGGACCTTGCCCCTTCCCGAATTCACACCATGGGACATGGGTAGAGCACAGTGGAGTGAACTCACAAAATTTGTAAGCTGTGTCCCACTTCCTGCCTCAAATTCTGGGGGAGAATAGCATCAGTTGAGTGCCCTGAGCCTTTCCCATAGGGCACCATGAGGCAAAGATTCTGGATGCAGATAGGGTGGTGCACACCTGTAATAGTAGCGCTTAGGGAGGCTGAGGCAGGAAAACCACAAGTTCAAACTCAGCCTGGGCAATTTGGCAAGACCTTGCCTCACAAATAAAAATACAGTTACAAAGGGCTGGGAATGTAGCTTAGTGTGAAGGCTCTGGGTTCAACCCTTAGTACTGAAAGCAAAATAAAAAGAGACCCTGGGGTGAACTCCTGAGGCCTTGTGCCTCCAAAAGAGGCCCAGTCCAGCCCAGAGGTGCCAGCTGCCCCAAGGAGCTCCAAAAAGCTGCATGCAGAGGAGGTAGGGTGACCTCTGTGGGTCAGAAACCTGGGGGTCTCTACAGACAGTATGGTGGGTGTGGCACCTCAGGCCGCAGACACAGGGACTTTTCAAGGGCAGCTGCCCAAGCCCAGGACTTTCCACCGTGGCCAGGTGGTGCGGAGGGTGAGGGTCCCTGCCCTAACCTGGAGTTACCTGGAGGGAACTCACTTTTAAGTGTGGAGTGAACAAATGGACTCTGAATTGACAAAAACTAATTTTCCATCCATGTGCAACAATGGAGGCTAAGAGTTAACTTCAGTCACAGAAGAATAAGGAGGCTGTGGGTTTATTCATGAATCTTTTTGTATAATTATACCAATGTATGAAGAGAGGTTATCTCCAGTCAGCAAAATTTTGGTGCTTTTGATTTCTTTTTCTCCATATTTCTTAATCTCTTGGGTCTTTTCCCCCCAAAAGGAACCAGTTTTGTTTCCCATGGAACAAATGGATCCATGGATATAGAAAGACCCAATCCTTATGAACTGGAGCTGTGCACAGCTGTGGAGATTGCTTTCTTAATGCAGAAGAGATCGTTATTGCCTTCTGTGATTTATCCCAGTGCCTGGAACAATGTCCAGCACATAGTAGATGCTCGGGTAAGTGCTTGGCTCCCTGATGCTCTGGCCTGGAAGCCATCTAGAAGCCAAGCTCCAGCACTGAAGAAACTTACATCTCATTCGTGTTGCCAGCCACTTTGACAGGAAGTTCCAGACCCAACCTGCCTTACAGAGTAACCTCCAAGCAAGAGAACAGTGATAGCAGGCAGGATGGGCTGGCTGGGGCTGGCATTTCTGATCTCTAGTTTTCAGGGCTGATTATTTTCCAGCCGGGTCTTATTTTGGGGGAGAAATGGTGGTGGATGAGGGGCCCCATACTCAGGGAGGCAGCCTCTCTACTTCTTCCACTCCTTCTGTGTGACCCCTCCCACACACACAGCTAAATCCTTGCCCTCCCTGCCCTGTGCGCAGGAGACTGAGCAGAGAGCCCGTGGCGCACTTGGGCTTCTCTCAATGACCCACCTGGGGAGAAGGGTAACCTGCCTCCCAGCATCCCAACTCTGTCCTCCTGCTGGCCAGTGGCTCTGCCTCCACCAGCAGCACCCCCTACTGGCCCTCCATGGCTGGGCTCCTGAGGCTGGAACCTTCCTGAGTCCCCCACCCACCCTGCTGTGCCCTGGGCTGTGCTCACCTCAGACACCTGAGTCCCTCTCCTTAGCTGGTCCTTGGATCAGCCCAGCCCCTCAGGGCTGTGGCCTCAGAAACCTCCAGATGCTCCCTAAGTGTACCCTTCCCAACCCTGAGCCAGTTCTGACCAGGTAAGCAGGGTGCTAGCAGCTCAAGAAGATTGGTCAGTGAGGACTTCGGTAAGTTTCACTGTCACAGGGGTAGGATCTGCCGTGTCCAGAGAGAGCTGAGTCCTCCTGGCTCCTAGGCTGCCCTGTCTCCGTGGCCTGATCTGTGCACCCCCAGGACCTGGAGCCCGTTCTCGTCCCTTCTCCTGCATGCACACGCCCTCTAGTTTGGTGGCCTCTGGCATGGAGACTAGACTATGCTGTGTTCTCTGGGTGCTGCTGCCCCCAGACAGGGGTTCCTGCCTCAGGGTAGACAGCCCAAGTCCAGCTCTGCCACTCCCTGCAGTGTCATGGACCATGGTGTCCTCCAGGGGACAGACCCATGGCACCTCGGAGCAGTTCCCACTGCCCTCTTCCTCCCATTTCCCACTGCTGAGTTCTACGTGGACATAAGTCTCACCAGCACTTTGGAGGGTGTGTGGTTTCCCAAGGCCACAGCCTCCAAGATGTTGCCTCTCTGTTCTCCATCATGGCCTTTATAGCAGGAGGTCCGCTGGGCGTCTGGGCTCAGTCACTAGAAGAGGGCAGCACTGTCTCTCCAGCCCCTAGGCTCTTCCCTCAAATGGGTACCACATGTGGAGTGATGTGTGACAGCTTGTGTGACAGTGACCCTCAGGGAATCTGAGTCCTGCACTCAGAAACTTACAGAGATAATCTACTGTGCCAATTTAGGGGGTTTTAGATACTTTGTAATTTATTTTGTTATTTATTTATTTTGTCTTTTTGAGACAGGGTCTCACTAAGCAGTTCAGGTTGGTCTTCAACTCACTTTGTAGACCAGGCTGGCCTCAAACTCACAACAATCCTTCTCCCTCAGCTTCTCAAGTCCTGGGACCATGGCATGCACCACCATGCCTGGCTGATACTTTGTAATTTTAAAACTCAGTGATAAGGACAAATTGAGCCTCTCACAGGACTCAGACAAGGGCAGAAGCTCACCCTATTCTCCAACCTAGAGATTTGTAAGCCCAGGTCTGAGGGGAAAGTCCTGAAACCCAACCAGCTCATCTGGGATAGCACCAGGAACCTTAGAGCCTGCTTCTGTACTCTTCCCCCCAGTCAGAACAGTCAGTACTCGTGTACCTCACACATTTCGAAGAACACCTGGTTATGTACACCAGCCTTAACCCTCAACTCTCCCATTTCACATGCAGGAAGTGGAGTTCTCAGAGCAAAGCTGGAGGATTTCCCTGGGGCCACAGGATTAAGAGATAATGGAGGTGGCTCTTACCCGCAGCCTTCTTATATGAAGGCCAGAAAAGTGATCAATAGTCTTTGACCAAAAATGAAATTGCTGCATCACCAAAAAGCCCAGCACGCCTGTGCCAAGCAGGCTGTGCCACACTCCTTGGTACCCAGTCTAAACCTTGGGCAGCATAGCATGAAGCGAGGAGTCAGAGCTGAAAAGGCCTAGGGGTGACCCAACCATGTGAGCTGGAACAACGAGATCTCTTTTTGCAAACAGCACCTTACGTGGCACAGCAATGGCTAAACAGTCAGATTGGAGGTTGTTCTGGCTAAAGACAAGGTGACAGTGTGTTGTCCCAGCCCCTACCCTCCCCGCTTGCTCTACTTCATAACCCCCTAGAGGTCCGCTGAGCACATGGGGAGCTCTTCTGTCCTGAAGCAGGCATGAGGATGCTGAGGTCTAGATGGAAGAGCAGCTTGTTCAGGGACAGAGAATCCCAGAACTCCAAGGGCCCTGAACCCATGTGTGCTAGCCACTCACTGCACCATCTGAGCCCAGCTCAGCCACCTGGACTGATGGCTGGTGAGCAGGGACTGCTCTACTGTCCTGCTGTCACCAGAGAACCCCACACAAAGCCTGAAAAGAGGAGCCCAGAGTGCCCTATCAAGATCCCCTCTGCACACCGAAGCCTCTGAGCAAGGAGACATTCCGGTAGACTGCAGAGGTGGATGAAAGGTCTTGCTTTGTGCTTTGCACTTGTGAGAGCACATTCCTGGACACTTTCTTGTCTTATATTTTTAACTTGTCATAAAGTATTTTCTGTAGACCAAAAGATATAAAGTCTCATGCTATTCTAGAGAGCATTATTGCTTTAATGCAAAAGTCTTACATGTTCATGTTTTGTCATATATGTATTTACTTATCATTAGATATCTATGGTTAATACACCAAATCCCAAACATACTAAGGTAACTATGTATGAGTCCCCACAAGCTACCCAGAAGCAGGCACAGGGCACAGGGCGCTCGCCCTATCTCTGTCCTCCAGAAGTCACCTCAGTGTGGCCAGGATACCTCTGCATCCAGCAGAGCAGGCACAGTGCTTCTGGGCACCAGCATGGGACACCTGCATCCCTGCCCTCCGCAGACCCCGCTGTCCCCTCACTGGTCTGGCCCTGGCCAGCTCTTGGCAGAGCAGGAACATTGCCATCACTGCCAGCAGCCACGAGGCCCCTTCTGAGCCAGGCTTCGCCTGCCCCTGCTGCTAACGCCCTCGCAAGCTCTGCCCACGTGGCCCCAGCCTTGCTGTTTCTCTGCTTCCCCTGCCCAGTTCCAAACTGAGCAGTGATGGACAGTCTGCAGGCCCGCTGGTTTCCTTCCACCCACAGCACATCTCCTTTCTCTGGGGATGACATATGCATTCTCTTATCTGAGCCCCTCAGCTTTAGACTCAAGCCGCTTGCAGCCCCTGCAGAGTTCCACGGGACAGTGCGGTCCTTTAGTCCGGGCCAGGATGGGGCAGACAGGGAACCCACACTCAAGTCGTTGCAGCAAACAGGGATGACGGAGTGTGGTGATGGTGGTGACGACTGCGACAGTGACGACGGCCCCCTTTTCCCAAGCATTTTACTCCGTGCCGGGCACTGGGCTAGTCGCTTTGCTTACTACCTCTCTTTACTGCAGCACTGTGGTCAGCACCATGTTGCAGAACATCATCCAAGCTGGTTATATTCTCCTAAGTGCACAGGAAGACTAAGAAGAAGCTGACCAGCTACCAACTCCAGTCACCTTCTCTGGTTGAAAGACCATGCAGGGTCAGCCAGATTGGCTGTGGTGGTCCAGAAAACGGTAAATGAAGTAACTTCCCCACTAGCCCCACCAGGAGCCCGGGCAACAGCAAGGGTTCCACACTTGAGTCTCCCTGAGCCCCCAGAGAGTGGTGGATGGGACACAGGAAGGACCTGGGCACCAGCGTGCAGAGATGAGCCCTGCACCAGCTCGCTGTTCCCCCTGCGGAGGCAGAGATAACACACGTGGAGGTTCAAGCGAGGGTTCCTCTTTCTCTCTCAAGTCAGGTTGCCCTCTGAGGCAGTTCTGATGGGTCCAGCTAGGGAGAGCTGAGGGAGGCAGCAGTGTGGCCAAAACACAGGACAGAAGGAGACCAGTGGTCCTTGCAGGCTCAAGCTCCTTGCAGAGGCAAGCCAAAGTGCAGAACACTGGCCCCCAGGCCCTGAGCTTGGTCTCGGGGGAAGCCTGTGAGTCGAGCTCCTGAGAACAGATATGTGCCTATGTCCAGAGAGAGGAGGGAGAGAATTCAGGGAGCTAAACACACAGGGTGGAATGAGGTGGACAGCCTGCAGGTCGGGCATGAGTTCAGGGACAGGAGCTCCCACAAGAGTGCATAGCTAGGACCATGGGGCACTCGCACACCCAGCACAGCCTCCCAGCTCCTCCTGGACCACTTCACATCCCTCCCTCACCCAGCCTCGGAGCCTGCAGAAACCACCAGCAAGGCTGGCTGGCCCTGCGCCTGCCCAGGATCAGCCCAACTGTGGGCTTCAAACTTGCTGGGGTTGATGTCTTTTTGTCCACACCATCTGCAACAGATACAACCAGCCTGTAGGCTTGGGACTCACGTGGTTTCTGTCTCTGTGTAGTACGCAGAGGACGCTGCCCCACAGTTTCTCTAGAAGAACTGCTCACTCTCCCTTCTCCTTCCCCTGCTCCAGTTTCTGTCTCCCCCAGGCTCTGACCTGAAGTCCTACCTTCTCCTGCACAGCTGAGGAGTCCAGGAAAGGCCAGCCTAGCCCAGTGGCTGACCTCTCCTCAAGGGGCCTTCACTGCCACCTTGCTGCGCCATGCTCGATACTGCTTTCCACTGGCTCTTCTTCTCCCTGAGTCCCCAGAAGGGCCAAACCCAAACGCTATTGTCCACGTGTCCCCCAGGGTGTCAGCCGCTCACTCCGCAAGCACAACTCCCCCCTCACATGCAGCCCTGGGTGCAGCCATCAGATGCTCAGAGACCATAAGGCTCGCCTCCCCGATCCGGTCTCTTCCCCAGGGATCACACTGGGAACAGCTGCCACAATACCAAGGCTCAGATGCTTTCTGCTGTCCTCACTTCCCAGCTGCACCGGGTTTCAATTCTATAACCAGAAAAAACAGCATTTCTTTCCAAGATGCATTGACCTCTCAGCAAAGAGCACTGGGTGGCTCTGGGCCACTGTCCTCGGAAATGATGGCAGGGAAGAGGCAGGCACACTGCAGCGGGGGCTATGGAGTGAAGCTCAGTTCTGGGGATGTAGGGGCACAGAGGAGGGTATAGACCCCCCCTGCATGGGACCAGAGAAGCTCTACACAGGGAAGCACTTTCTGCAGGTCAGGAACGAGCCCTATGGGGAACAGTGGCAGGCAGGTCTGAGCGGAAGCCAGGGTGCATCACAGTACAAGCATGGGAAACCTGGGTGAGTTCAAGGATCGTGGCCCAACGTTAGAGACATCTCAAAACCTGTGCTTCCTCTCCTGCCCCATTCTCCAGTCTCCATTCCCATCACCCAAGCTGCTGAGTGCATGCCGCCCTGGCTCCTTACCCTCATCTTGACTTCAGCCTAGCCCCTCTCAGACCCACTGGCTTCTCTCCGCACCCCTGCTTTCTGCTCAGGGTTCTCCTGTGCAGCCAGAGTCACCCCAGTGTCTCGTCCCTTCTGTACCCATCTCACACTCTTCGAGTTCAGCCTCTCCCAGAGTGTAGACCTGTGACCTTTATACTTTCCGCTCCTCACTGCGGAGAGCCCACATCCAATAGGGTAAGGGATGCAGAGCCTTCTCCAGCTACCTTGTCTACCTCTCACCGTCCCAGTGTGAGGCCCCGACTGTGAACTGCCATTTCTTCTGCACGCTTCTCTCCTCCTCTGTATCACTCACCCTTTGTGTCTCAGCCCAGGGGTCCCCTTCTGAGCCTGCCTTTGAATTCTCCCCATCACCACTGTGACTCCTGCCCCTTTTGGGGCTCACTCAGACCCTCCACAGTTCTGATGCTGTGCTTTTCCTGTGCATCTGTCCTCTCTGCATTGTGAGTTCACTAAGCACAAGGCCTAGATCGTGTCTGTCTTGTGTTCTCTTAACCTAACTCAGGGCCTACAATACAGTGAGAACTCAAACCTTTCTGAACAAGATAAATAGTGGCACGGGTGATTGGATGTGGATGCTCGTAGTTACTAAAACAACGGATGCAGGGAGAACGATGGGAAGGAAGGAGAAAGATCAGGATGTGCTTGTTGGGATATACGGAGTTCGGGGCATCTGTGGGCTACGGAACGTAGAATGCCTCAACACTTGGACAAGTAGTGGAAGAGACGGCCAAGAAAAGAGCCTACAGAAAGATGAAAATCAAGAAAGTTCCAATACAGAAGCCAAGGGGATGGGAGGATCCATTGTACATGCTGTTTTTTTTTTTTTTTTTTTTTTTTTTTTGCGGTACTGGGGATCGAACTCAGGACACTGCGCTTGCTAGGCAAGCGCTTCTTCCACTGAGCTATATCCCCAGCCCCTGTACATGCTGTTTAGTCTTCACTGGCTTTGAGACAAAACAAATAAACTTCAAAAACCTTTGGCAAATCTACTTGGCCTCCCAGTAACTCTCTTGGAGCCAAAATGGGCTTTCAACATCCCATTGAATTAAAGAGCTTTGTTTCCAGGACACTAAGGAGAAGTGTTTTGGGGACAAGCAAAGGGGCAGAGCAAATCAGAGGATGTGCTCAGTGATTCCACCGATCTCCCCCATCTAGTGCTGATTCGTGCAACCCATCATCCACTTCCCATAATACGAAATCCCTGTGCGTTTGAACGGAAGTACAAGCCACGTGGTCATGATCCATTTGTACTTTATGTAACCATGTTGGGTTGTTTGATGTCCAAAAGACCATCTGAAGAGCTTTTGCAGCCAGAAGTCATGAGCTGCCAAGGAAACAAAGAGGAGAAAAACTCTGGCCAGCTTCATCCATAATTTGAGGCTGTCAGCAGGGAGTGGACAAAGAGTGTGGAGGACAGAGGCCTCCTGTCTGCCAACTGTTAGACCAGATCCACATTCTGTGTCTCAACTGCCAGCACTGCATGCTGAACAAGCCCCACAAACAAACAGGCAATGCTTGGAAACGAACTGTCATTTATGTAACTAACTGGTTACCATCGGACATGTATATTACTTCCAATTGTGACACAAGAAATAAGGCTAATGTGAAAATCTTTGTGGATAAATTTTACTTTTTATTTCCTCAAGCTGTTTTCTAAAACAGAATTACTAGATCAAAGGGGAAAAATGTGTTATTAAACCACATTTCAGAAAAATTACACTGGGGTGGGGATGGGAAAAAAGAAAAAGAAAAATGGAAATTATCATCCTACAAGCAGCCAATGAGCTCCTCCTTCTCACCATATTTTCCCAAGCATGGAATAATAGCAATGAAATAACCCAATAGAATATTATGAAGCTATTAAAAATCATGCTTTTAAAGACTTTACATAGTAATGGGAAATGACTAAATATAAAATTGTATTATTTAACATAAATTGTAAACAAATATAACTTCATATTTATTTATTTATTCATTTACTTATTTTAAGACAGAGTCCCATAATGCTGGTAAGTTGCCCAGGCTGGGCTCAAACTTGTGAGCCTTCTGCCTCAGCCTCATAGACTGCTGGATATATGTGTGACATTTCTTGGGTGAGTTGGTCCTTCCAGGAGGTGACTCAGGGACCAGGCTGTCTCCACCTCAGGTCTGTACCTTCTTGAGGAGTTGCCATAGAGCTCCAGGGAATCTGAAAGCAAGGAAACTCATACAGAGCTTTCCCACAGCTCAGGCTGAAGTGACACACAGTACTTCACCTATGACCTGTCCTTGGAACATTGTCTCTGGTCCACACCTGATTGTGGCACCTAGAAGGACCACGTGGACATGGAGTGAGCACTCTCTCTCAGCTGCAGTCTGATCGCCAAGATTCCTTTCCTCCCTCTCCCCATCCCACAAAGTAAATGCTGCCAGTGTGCAGAAGGCGGCACACAAGTCCTACCCCTAACTCCAGAGACCAAAGCCTCCCACAGATGCATAGGGATCTCTGTATCACAGAGATCTTCTTGGTCCAGAGAGCTCTGGTTCTAGAACAGAGGTCAACACACATTTTTCCTAAAGGTCCAGTGAGTAAACACCAGGCCTGTGGGAGATGGGGTCTCTGCTGTGTGGGCTCAACCCTGCCCCTGAAGAACAGAAGCAGTCACAGCCTAGATGCAAATGGTGTGCCCGGCCAAGCTTTGATCATGCTTTACTCACAGAACAGGTAGTAGGGTATATTTGGTGTGGGCAGAAGTCTGCCAGCCTTGGCTTCCAAAGGGCACATTACCTGCCTGCTAGACACCTGGTGTCCAAGGTAGGGCAGGCACAGCCCAGAGCCCACAGACATCCCCATCTGAAGAGAGCAAAATGGAAGGCGCTGGCAGCCACAGGCCAGGGAAGCTCTGCCGCCCTCCCACCCTGGTTCAGCTCCTCCTGCTCCCTCTTCTTCCTCTCCAAAGACATCTTTTCGAAGCTTCTTCCTCTTCTGTTGACTCCTTAGGCATATTTGACGTGAGCTTTGGAAGCCATTTCCCCCTTGGAGGCTTCATAGGTTCATTGCTTCTTGGCTGCCTACAGATCACTGGAGTCTCAGAGAGCACAGGCTTCGCACAGCCAGAGCCATGGGTGGGGTCTGGCCTTATTCTGCTGGCAGATGACTCTCAAATGTTCCTAGTCAGCTCCTCTTCCTGGAGCCACACCCACCACACTGTCAAGACCGCCTTCTGGGATCTGCTTTTCCTCTCCCTCCTGGCCCCAGGCTTCTTTCCTTGGCAGTTGTGGTGTCCCCTGGGGCACCCTGGGGCAGTAGGCAGGAAGCCTTTATCGGGTCTTGCTCTGAGACCTCAGAGCCAAAGAGAACTTTTAACTGCAGTTGTGAGAGTCACAGCCTTCATTTGGTTTTTGCCCTGATTCCGACTGGGCAGTGCGCGCTCAATCTGATAGCTGCCTTTGGCTTCTCCGGGTCTTTCTAAATCCCGTTTCTTACCATTTATCACCTAGGGACAGCTAACTTTTCAACCTTAACATCTGGCCTTTCACCATTCCTTTTAATTACTTCTGGAAACCAGTGGAGTGTTTTCTGTGCTTGTCTGCCCCTCATAACATCTTGTTAAATGTAGTGGGTAACGACCAGCACATGGTACCAACACTCCATTTCCGACTCCCCCAGGAGCTTGAAGTTCATTAGGAAGGAAATCTGCCTTCTGAGCCAAGGCAGTCTCCTCTTGTAAACACTGTATGCCTGACAGCAGGGGCTGCTGGCTTCCCAGTCTCTGCTTTCGTTTCCTCATCGCTGCTACCTGGCCAGCGCCAACACCACAAGTTTTAGTGTCCCGTTACAGCAGCACTGAAATCTCTAGACTCACTGGAATGCACAAGGTACATGATGGGAAATGTCTTAGTTTATTGTGTGTTACTAAAATGTTCACCTGAGGCCTGATGGCTGCTAAAGAATAGAGGTTTGTTTTGGCTGAATATTCTGGTGGCAGGTCCAGAAGCACAGTGCCCCTGAGGGCATGGTACTGCTTTGATTCATGGCAGAAAGCGACACATTGCTGTAGTAACGATCTAGTGCCTTGAAAGCAGGAACTCACCCATGCAGGTGAGAGTGAACCCCTGTCCTTGAGAGAGGCATTAGTGACCCACACATCTCTTCAGAGCCCCATCACATCTCTAAGCTGTTCCACTGGGAATTTCATTGCAACACATCTGAGAGGAACAAACTGTATTCAAGCCATAGAGGTCATGATTGATTCCAATACTTGGTGGTTTAGTGAGTCCTTCACCTGCTCATATAAAGTCTGGTATTTCCCATAGTGAGCACACATTACTTTTTAATCACAAGAGAAGCATAAATACTGAAGCCAACAGGCAGGTACTTTAATTGCTGGGAGCAGTGGTCCTTCCACAGTCCACCCGCCTCATAAAACAAGAGGAAAGAAGAAAGATAGGAAGAAAGAAAGAAAGAAAGAAAGAAAGAAAGAAAGAAAGAAAGAAAGAAAGAAAGAAAGAGGAAGGAAGGAAGGAAGGAAGGAAGGAAGGGAGGGAGGGAGGGAGGGATGGAGGGAGGGAAGGAGGGAGGGAGGGAGGAAGAGAGGAAAGGAAAAAGTGGAAGCAAAGATTTTGCAAATGGGGAGGGGAAGAGGGGTTGAAGGGAGAGTAGGGAAAGGGGGAAAAAACAGAATGAAGTCATGTCCAGTATAGGTACAAATTCTCTATGATGAATGTGATCATTATGCATAGCTAAAATGTACAGATAAAATCTGATTTTAAAAAAACAGTACACCTGCCTTTACCCTTTGAAAGCCACTTGTTCTGCACAGCCCTTTAGGATGGATAGATATAGCTTCTTTTGCCTTAGGAGTGGCCTTGATTCTGAAATCTTCCTAAGCCCCAAAGCAGCCTGGCATCTCTCCCTCCTCTATTCTCCCCACTGCGGCTAATTGTAGCAGTCAGATATGGTAGAATATCTTTAAAAATTAATATATTAATAATTTCTCTTTCGTGTTTCTGTTTCCAGTTTTTCCCTAACACCCTGAGTCACAGATCTGCCTGGAGGGGGCAGAAGAACCAGGTAGACAGGGAGGGAAAGCAAGTCATTCTGCTTGGGATGTATGCACCTAGTGCATTTGGGGTCTCTGGTCACACAGCAATTTTATAAACTAGATGTATTGCAGGGAAGATATTCCCAATTGGTTTTTCCACCTTCATTTCCCCCTGGCCACCAGGAGGCGGGGCTAGACGCTAACTTTCACAGTTTATTCCTCGTACTAAGAGAATTCCTTGGCCTGAGAGGGAGAGCTTGGCCTAAGATGCTGCCCAAAAGACTGTGGTCTGGCATAGAGCAGCAGAGTGATAAAGAGTCCTAAAGGTAATGGGCAGAAGGCAGAATTAGTAACAGAAGGAAAACAGGGCTGCAGTGTGTTGGTTCTGGTACTACAAGAAAGTTCAGGAAAGCCCTTTTGCCCAACCCAGCCTGGACCCACTTCTCGTCTCAGGCACACACCCATGGGAGATCAGTACTTGGAGAGAAATGATATCAGCACAGCTCAAAGTACAGAAAGATAGGGAGACTGAGGCCTTGAAATCTGCATGAAAGGGTACTTTCCAATCCTGAGGGCCATGCACACAGTCAAGAAGTTCCATGAATCGCTGGAGAAGCCCCTGCTATGGGAGAAGTGATGTCCACCATTGGCCCTGAAAACCGAGGCAGGGACAGGACAATCAAGGAACACTGAGCAGAGGAGGAGAGGCCAACGGCACTCCCTGGAAGAGGCAGAGATGGTGAATTCTCTGGTCCGGCGAGAATTTGAAGGATGGAGCAGCTGGTGCAACGCTGAGACGCGCGTACCTCCAGCGGGCCAGGCGCTGTGCTGACACAAAAGGAATCCTGCAAGTGTGGATCCCTGCGCATGACCACCTCTCGGAAACGTTCACAGAGGAGGTAACCAAGAACTCTCCAGCGGCTGCTAAGGCGGTTGATCAGAGTGAGCCTTTAGAGCTGAGATGAGGTTTGGGACGCACACTGACGGCCCCAAGAAGGAGGAAGAATGGAAAGGTCCCCCTTCACCGAGAGTCTGATGAAAGCAACTTCAAAGGGCTTGCTTGGTGATATTGATGGACAGCCCTAAACCTGGAGGAAGCCTAGGAACGGTGCTGACTCCCATCCGGAAAGGCTAAAGAAAGAAAGCAATAAAGAATTATGGGGCTGTGCTTTGATGGTGAAAGGAAGAGAAGTGACCGACTTGGGATAGATGTGCAGTTTCAGAACTTGGGGGCCTCAAAGAGCGTATGGCTATTTCATGTAGGCCAGATGTGTGCCGAGGGAGAGAGAAAGAGTGAGCTCAGCCTAGGTCCCATTTGTGTCCTTGGAGAAGCAGACAGACAGACAGACAGACCTCCGCAGGAAGAGCACACAGTAGGGAGCACCGAGGGGTAGAGGGCGAGCAGCACAGTGGGCCAGCAACCTAGCTAAGGTCCCCAGAGCAGGAGATCCCTGAGGGGCGCCCCAGGGACCCTGGCCACCGCCAAAACCGAGAACACCAGAGGTGGGTCTTCTGATCCATTCCTCCTGCAGCTCCAACCTCCAGAGCATCAGGAAATGTGGAATGAGAGGGGAACAGACTGGCCAGGGAGGAGGGGAAGCCTGGACTCAACATCAAGCTCGGAATTTGACTCCCGTATAGAAAAATGACATCATACTGCCTAAGCTGAGTCTGCATTGACATGTTCAGGAGCATAAAGTGGCCACAGGCAACTGTACCAGCTATGCGGCCAGCTGAGGGGCAAAGAGGAATTCGCCCCACAGACCAGGACTACGGGCTCCTCCTCGGGGTGTGGAAATAATACTGTCTGGTGAATTCACCCCTGTGTGCTCCATGTCTGGGCTATGTACAGAGCACGGGGAAGAGGACAGGAAAAGAGAGAAAGGGAAGAAGGGGAAGGGAAGCATGGTGGGGGAGGCCCCGAGGAGCGAGAGGGAGAGAGGGGCCCGATGGGTCTTCCTCACCTGTCACCTTCATTTGATGCTTTTTGTGTGTGTGTGTGATACCGGGGATTGAACCCAGGATCTTGCTCTGAACTACATCCCTAGCCCTTTTTTATTCTTTTGTTTTGAGATAGGTCACTAAGTCACTGCATTACCCAGACTGGGCTCAAACTTGTGATTCTCCTGCTTCATCCTCCCAGAGTGCTGGGATTATAGGCGTGCACCACCACACCTGGCAAAGAGAGGTGTCCGTGTTCTGCCAAATCCCCTTACAGCTGCCAACTGCAAGCCCTGGGCTCCCCCAAGGCTTGCTCGCCTCCTGCTCTAGGAAAGATGGCAGAAGCACCAGGGCGGTGACAAACAGTGTGGGGTGAAGATGCACTCCCTGCTGCTCACCCTTTAGGAAAGGCAAGTCCAAGTCTCCTCCTGTGCGCCAGGCCTCAGAGCAGAGGCTGCAGCACCAGGACCCCAGGGTCACCTGCTTGACAGACAAATTTTATTACCATTCCTTTCTCCCTCTTTTCCACCACCCCCACATCCGCTGTACCCCTCACCCTCACCTCCTGCCACGTGCAGCTCAGGGGAGAGGCCCCTTCCCCGCTTGGGCCCCTAGGGGCCTCCAGCTCTCCCTCCATCTCTAATCTCTAGCCATCTCTGGCCGATCTCACTCTTCTGGACAATACCCCTATCTCTTCCAGGGCAGAAGGGAAGGGTGCAGGACCCAGAGGCCTCTCCCACCACCGCCTACCCCCCACAGGAAGAGCCTGGACCTCAGTTCAGGGGTCCCACCGGCCCCTAAGCTGGCCAGGCAGCGGCATTCTGGTGCGGCAGCTGCAGGCCCTGGCAGCTCAGCTCCAGGGTGGTGCCACTTCCTGCCCGTCTGTTTAGGAGCACATTCAGAGACATGAGCAGATGTTTGGCAGATGTTCAACCCCATTCCCATCAGCCAACAATAACACAGTGCAAAGGCAGTGCAGGAGGGGGAGGAGAAGACTGCTCAGAGGCAGGGGACACCAGAGGGGGCACCACGTCCATCCCAGGATGGGGTGCTCCTGGGTAACTCCACACAGTGTGGGCTCCAGCACAGCATGTGGCTGGGTTGACCTGCTTTGCTCAGCTCTCCAGATGGATCCCGTACCCCAGCACCAGACTATCTGGCCACCTGAGTCACCTGGAGAAGCTTCAAGGACCAGACTGGGGCTGGGCAGGCTGCTCCTCGGCACACAGACGGATGCCCTCCCAGGTTCTTTCCACCCTAACTGGATGTCTCTCTGCATTGTTCAGCACAAGTGTGAGGGGCTTTCTCACCATCAGAGCTGGTGTGAGACCAACCCAGGTGCTGGCATTCCGGAAGCAGGGGTGTGGGGAAAACAGAATGTCCGAAGGAGCTACGGAAGTGCTGCAGTCTTTCTGTGTGCTTTTTAAATTTTAAAAGATTTATTTCACAAAAATTGAATGTGTGCAAGGTATACGACAAGAGAATTTGATAAACAGGAACATCATGCAGTGATTCCCTGATCAAAGTACCCCCTAGATACCCAAAACTTATTGATGTTGTATTTTTTACTGTATTTCTTCTTAACTTCAGAAAGTTCAGTCTTTTCACCATAACTGAAAGAACTGCATGATTGATTAAATATTGCCAGCATTATTTTCCAATACTTTTAAATGCAGCCACAGAGCCAAGCGTTTTGAATTACATAAACATATGCATAGCAGCCGAAGACTCACCAACATTTACATTGTGCATCCTCAGGAGACTCTGAGATGATCCACTAGCAAAGTAGGTTATAAGATTATTTGGCGTTTGTGAGATGTTGGTCAACAGAGTTGCAGAATTCCTAGGAAGAACTGAATCTTGGAATTTGTTCTTTAACAAATGAAAATTCTGCATTGCTCTTATCTGACTTTGCATTTAGAAGATGGTTACGCTTAGCAGCTGGTTATAAGAGCTTTGTTATAAAGAATTACAGAAAAGGATATCCTATTGTGTACCATGCAAGAAACAAAAGCCATGGCTTGCAAACGATGGTTGAATGACTGAGGGAACCTTGGGTTTTCCTTCCCTTACGGACTTCCCAAATCAAAGATGTTCATCAAAACTATAGGCGAGCCACAGATTTACAAACCTTCCTCAGGCAGAAGCTACACCCGTCTGTTTCGAATTGCTCCAGTGTTGGTATCGGTGATGCCTCAGCCAGAACAGAAGCTGGCCCTCACACTTGGAAGCCGCGCCCTTCGAGCGCGCCTCCTCCCCTCCCCTCCCCCAGCCCTTGTGTCCCCACTCTCCTTACATTTTTAGGCCCCACGCATGAGTTAGATCGTACTGCATTTGTCTTTGGATGTCCGGCTTATTTCATTTAATAGAATGCCCTCAAGCTTCATCCACAGTGTCACAAAAGGCCGTGGTCCATGCATCCATGGCAAGGATGTGGGATCCGTACTTCCTGGTCCTCTCCTCACCCCCACCCTGCTCTTTCCCTGCCATCCTGGGACGGAGTGGGTGACACCTGACCCTCCCTCCCACCTCCACCCACCTCCCTCTCATACTCAGCCCAGATCTCACCGCACCTGTGACAATGGTAATTTTAGCCCATATCCCAACCCAGGAGTGAAGGGAGGCTCAAAGGGATGCCATGGCCTCCCAAGGCCACGCAAGCAGGATGTGACCGGGGTCCCCACGGAGCTGTCAGAGCTGGGCCCCCACTACCTTCCTCCACCTCTCAAAACACACTGCCTCGTTTTACTGAATTTTCTAAGCCAGGCGGAGGGGGAGAGCCGGCTTGGTGGAGACAAAAGTGTCAGGCAAGCAGCAGAGAGGGATCTGGAATCTGCACACCACCCGGGGTTCCCCGTCTGGGATCAGGGCGGCTTCCGGGAGGGCCCCAGACTCCAGACAGCACGTCTGTAGAGTCCCAACTTAAAGAACCTTGACTCGGATCCTGGGAACGCTGATGAAAGCAGCTTTTCTACCTATGCCTCAGACAGTGTTTCTTTCACAAAGAAAAAAGAATTGAGTTGATATCAGGCCATGGCGCTTTTATGATTTTCCACTCTTAAAATGTACGTTTTAAAAACTGAAAGCTCCCCTGTATTTTGAAATTAAGCTCAACAGCCCAGCACTTTCATGTTGCCTTAATGTCGTTCACACTGACATCTAGTGGTCAGAGTGGAGAACTGCAAGCCCGAATGAGCAGAGGTGAAACAAGACCGCAGGAGCGCAAACCTTGGGAGTCCTGGCCCAGGTCCTCTCTCCAAGGTGCTGGGCAAATTGGAGGCAACTTGGCTTTGCCTCCTGCAATCGCCCTCCGCAGACCCTGCCTGTCTTCCTGAGGACTCGGCCATGTTCCTTCCCTTACCTGGGCCCCTCTGCTCATCTCTAAGTGGCCAGGTGAAGCCAAATACCTGCCCCGCTGGCAGTCCCAAGATTGGATTCGCTGCCCGCTATCAAGCACTGTCTGGGGCTTTGGGGAAAAATAGCCAGCCCGGCAGCTGACAGCACCATGGACAGGCGTCCCTGAGGATGGGTCTGGAGGGGACATGGGGGGAGGGCTGCAGGCAGAGGAGGCTGTGTTCACAGAAGCCACCTCCCTGCCCCAAAGAGTGGCACTTGGAGAGGAACGGGGGACAGCTGGGGACACTCCAGCAAGGGTGCCCACCTCCACATCTCTCGCCTGCTCCGTCCCTCCCTTCTCAGCCCCAACCTTCTCTCCTTGACCCCAACAGCACCTGCCTCAAACTTCATCATCTTGCTACAGCAAAGCCATGGCTCTCTTTCTCAAAATCTTCCAAAGCCTGATGTCACCTTCCAGATCAAATTCAAATCCAACAGCCTGATACACGCAACAAAGCATGATGCCCCAAACTGCAGTGTTTTCCTGAATGTCCCTGGACACCAGTCAACAGCCAGGACCCCAGTACAGCAGAGCTGCTGGACGGCAGGGAAACCTGGAGGGGGCTGGGCTTCACGGCCCGTCAGGGACTGGCATGAGTGGCTGTCACCCAGCCAAGAAGGATACACTGTGACAGGCTCACCTTGCGGCACCTGTGATTGTCAGCTCTGCTCATGGCCCATTCCCAGCTGTCCCCGTTCCTCTCCAAGTGCCACACTTCAGGGGCTGGGAGATAACTTCTGTAAACACAACCTCCTATGCCTGGTACCCTCACCCCCACATCCTCTCCAGCTCCTGTTCTGTCCTCTGAGGGTCCTGACACAGCTGCTCCTGACCTCTGGGGAGGATCATCTGGGTCATCCTAGCACTCAAGGGCCCTAGATCAGTCACACTGTCTGCAACTGCAGGCTTCTTACTGGCTCTCACTGTCTCCACCCCTGCCCCCACCCAGCAAGGCAAGCAATCAACATACACTTCACCAAGGGAGCTAAAGTGATCTCCAAAGCCAGGAGGAGCCTGCAGCCTATGACTCAGGACAAAGCTACACAGGCATCACAGTAGTAGCAGTGACTCAATGGCATTTCTGTGTGGCAGGCAACCATGTGCAGCACTTAGGACAGTCTCCAAGATCAGGGGCTGTGCACACTTCAGGAACCTGTGAGCCTTCCTGGTGCAGAACATTCAAGGATATTTCACAATTTTACTAATGCCCACTGTTATGACTTGTGTCTAGATGTTCCCCAAAGCCACATGGTCTCACAGGTAGGGCTTTTCAGAGCTTGCTGGGTCTAGGGCATGTGGTATTGGGTACCACATTACTCCACTGGCTGGAACTGGTGCCATTCTGGGTGAGGCTGAATGGATTTACTGAAGACAGAAGCCCCACCCTGGGTGTGGGCGGCACCACCCAAAAGGCTGATAGCTTAGACACAATAAAAGGGAAAACCAGGCTCACTGCCTCTGCTGCCACTTGCTGCTTCCTGCTTCCTGCCTGCCACTCTATGAGCTCTTTCTCTTCTACAGTTCCCCTCTGCCATGCGGTCATGGCTTGGTGCCAGTTGACTATGGGCTGAAACCTCTACAAAATAATGATATGCGTGGAAGTCCTAACATCTCCATGTCTTAGTAGAACCTGCACTGGAGGCAGCTGAGGGGCATGTTGGTCTAGTCTCTGGACAGATGTCTACACAGCAGCCTCACCCAGAAGCTGCAAGAGCTCTAGGCTCCCATCAAAGCCTGGTTCATGTGCCAAAAGCAGGAACCACCTCAGAGACCATCTATTCTAATCTCTATAGAAGAAGGGAGGAATGGAGAGAGAGAGAGGGAGGGAAGGAGGGAAGGAGGGAAGGAGGGCGCTTCACAACATGCTCTGTAAATGGCAAATAAAGATCTACAAGAAGGCCTAAGATGGGGGTCCTTAAAGGAGACATCCAGTAATGTCTACAGGTAGCTGTGGTTGGCACCAGTAGAGGTGCTTAGTGGGTAGAGGCCAGGCATGCTGCCAGCATCTTCTAATGCTCAGAGAAGTCCACACAGCAAAGAACTGGCCACAGACCAAGAGTGCTGAGGCCAGGAGCCCTTGGTTTTGGAGCGCCCAGCCCAGCTCGTTCTGCTGCTCTGAGCTGTGTGACCTGGAGCAGCTCCTTCACTGCATGGGAGCTGCCTTCTGTGCAGGATGTATACTGTGGCTCCCTAGATGGTTTGTTCATCCTTTAACATCCCCGTATTTCTCATGAAGTGGGGTTGGGGGTGAAACAGTAAAAAAGGCACCGCATAAGCCCAGAGAACAGGTCGTCGAAGAGCTGAGTGGTGAATGCCCTTTGCAACCTTATGAGGCACCCACAGACGCCAAGCAGTAGTGCTAATGTGCAGATTTCTCTGTGACCTCTGTGACAGGCTTCTTCCTTTGGAAGAGACTCGCTGCAGCTGCTGAGTGTGCTTCCTTTCTCCTGAGACGCACAGGGTCTTCTGTCCCTGTTTTAACCTCTGTGAATGCAGTGTGTGTGTTAAAGTGATGTGCTTCACACTTGCTGTCAGCCGCTTGGCAGTCACCAGGCTCTTGTCCTTGGGGATGAGTGTGCCAACAGTTAGTGGCACTGATTCCTGGTGGTGGCAGTAATCCCCCCTCAGTGCTGCAGTCCAGAAACCACGGGACAATTGTTCACTGGAGGCCTGTGGTGCCCCTGTGGCTGGACAGCTCCCTCCCTGGGCAGGAGCAGGGTCCCCCAGAGCTGGCTCGGGTCTGGCAGGGTGCTCCTACTGGTGAAGAACGTCTTGACCAGCACACTGTGGCCTCCATCCCTGCTCACTCCACCTGGTCTTGTGGAGACAAGCAGCAAGCCTCATGCTGTTCCCAGTGAAGGGAGGGTTTCACATCCTGGGCTGCACATTAAATTAGCAAGATCTTAAAATACTGATTCCCTGGGCACCACTCCAAATAAATCACCAAAAATCCCTAGAGATAAGTCCAAGCCTAAATGTCTATATTTTTTTAAAGCCTCCACCCCAGAGATGTCAATCTGAACAGCCTGGGCACCGGGGGTTCTCATCCTTCAGGTGGCCCAAAGGTGCAGTGGTTGAGACCCACTGGCTAAAGCCCTCCCTGTATACCCGAGGAAGGGCACTTCCTTCTCCAACACCCCTAATACATGGGGGTCCCCAAGGCTGCACAGGGAGCCCTCTGAAGATGCTGGACATAAGCTGCATGTAGATACAAAGCCAGAATTTCTGTGCTGGGCCCCAGACTCAGAAGTTGCCAAAGTTCCCCGGGGTGAAGCCAACAATCACCTGTCACAGGGAGCCATGAGTCAGTCCAGCCAGGGGTGGGACGGCTGCCCCCAGCTCTGGCAGCACCTGAGGGCACTATCTGCATTCCTAAAAGGGGTTGCTGTGCCCAGTGGCCAAGTTGCGTGTATGTAACCACAGGTGCATCGCCATGGCCTCCTTCCTGCCTCTCCCTGTTCACTGGTGACCTAAACCTACTACTACACCCTATTACAACACCTCATGAACCAGAGGCACAAAGACAGAACAGTCCGTAGTCACTGTGCAGGGGGCTTTCCAATCATGCAGTGGTGCAGTGAATGTGCCAGACTCAAAGGTAGAGATGGAGGCCCTCTGCAGTCTGAAACTCATTACATAATAAGGGGCTAGCCACGAGGGAGAGGAACTAAGCCAGAGGTAGAAACGAAATAGGATGTTTTCCTGGGAGGGAAGTGTTTAATGCTAAGGTGAGGCCTCAGCCCACAGCTACCCACCACTGGACAGCAGAGGGGAAAGCTTTATTATGGACAGCTCTCGGAAGTGACCCGCTGTGGGTCAGGCTCCAAGCAGGAGCTGCTGAGCTCTTCAGGATTTGGTTATCGCCAAAGAGCCCCCATTGCCATTTCCAAGGCTGTTTGTTCCCCAGAGCTGTGTTCCTGTGACCCCCACCATGGACTCACTGATCTTAATACAGCCTTTGTTTTAATGATAGTGTCATGTTTAGAGAGCTCTCCACTTTACTGAGAACGGCTCAAGGCATGATGGAGACTGGCAATGTCCTTTAAAGCTGGATCTGATAGAGCTGAGCTCAGATCACCCATGTGCCTGGCATGTCACTGTGTGTGATGGACCACAGCTGGCCCCGTGGTACCAGTGCCCTCCGCGGACTGTCTCCGCAGCCCCAGCATGGTGGATGAGGCATCCGTGGGATTCCCAGTGACCAACATCCAGTAGTTCTTTGGCTTCTCAGCTCTGTGTGAATCCAGATGTGTGTGAGCAGCAACCTCAGCTTCCTTCCCAAAATAGGTTCTGCAGCAGGAAAGAGTGGAGAGACGGAGTCACAGTGGCCCACAGCTTTCCTTCCATCTCAGTACCCACATCAGCAGGCTGCTTGGTAGGCCTGGGGTCTCTAACACACAACATGTTTGCAGGAAGGGTCCTCAGTGTGGAGCTAGGGGTAGGTGTAGCAGGTCCCCTTCTCCCTAAAATCCTCCTGAGGGGCAGGGCCAGTGTAAAGGACAAGGACCCTGCAAGAATCTTCACACCACCACCATTCCAGGTGGCAACATCTCATCACCAGAGGACATTATTTTCCCACCACTTTAAACTGAACAGCCATCTGTGAACAGACTCTCCTTTAACCACCCAGCTCTGATCCTGAGACCAGGTCTTTAAATTAATTGGTCGCTAAAGGCAGAATTGCATAGGATGCACATTAAATATTCAGAACAAAGAACTGGTCAAAGGAAACTCCAGTTTGAGGACTGCTTTTATCTTTACAGTGTGCTCCTACCCACAGCACTGTAATGTATAACAGAACATAAAATTACAGCAAGCACTGTGGTGTACAGTACAATCAGCAAAATCACAGTGCTGTGTCAACAAGGTACACAGTACCAAATCAAAGGTATAGAGGTTCTATAAACAGATGCACAGAACCATATAGAAAAAGGTGAGTCGTAAGTCTGAGCAGAGGGTTACAAGTCTGAACAGTTGTGAAACAGGAAGACACACCACAGCCCCAATCCTGACATTTGCTGCACGCTTCAATACTGTTACCTTAAGAAAAACTGCCGGTGGGCTGCCAGCGCCTGATTCGTGTAACAGTGATAGATGAGAATTTTCTCATTTGCCTTTACAGATAAAAAGAAAGTGTGCCATTAGCGTTCTGAATTAAGACTTCCAATTTCCTACAAGCAAAAAATATAGAAATATACTATATATTCATTTTATTATAATGTATATATGGAATAACTTGGAAGCCAACTCATAATGAATGTGATTAAGCACATTGTGATAAAGATCTGTATGATAGAGTGATTGTTCAAGGTCATAATGGAGATCTTTGACAATGTGGCATGATCAATAGTGTAAGTTGAAAAATATATATTTATGATGTCCTGCTTTCTTAAAAAACCCGCAAAATCCACACATGTACATCTATAGAGCAAAACAAATAGTGAACACCAGCAGCTATCTCTGGAAGGTGCAACTGTTATTGGTAATTTGCATTTTGTGTGTGGTTTTTGACTTTATAAGCAAATATATATTTGTTCATAATTAGAAAACACAAACATGACTTTAAAATCCTGACTGGTTGAAGTTAAACACTATGGCAGAGAGAACAGCAGCCTAACCTTCACCCAAAAAATATAGCTCAGAGGACACAGGGTCACAGCGTCGCTGGCTCTGTGGTCACACATCAAGCAACCCAGCCTGTTAGGGATGGGGCCTGGCTTCCTGAGAAGCTGTTTCCCATGGCCAGGATGGAGACACCAAGCAAGACGGTGCACAGCATAGACCAGTGCTTCCCCAGTGAGATATACATCGAAGAAAGGAGTGAGGTCAGTGCGTGAACTGAAGGAAACCTCCACTTTCCAGACAGGGTGAGGCACGTCCATTCCTGCACTGTGCACCCTCTGCCCAGTCCCGTGCACAGTGCTCTCACCCGGACGGGGAGCCCCTCGTGCTCCAGGCGCAGCTGGGGGTCGAGGAAGGTGGCCTGCCACCTGGTCAGGTATGAGGCCTCGTCCGTCAGGTGCACCTCCTGGAGCCAGGACTTCTTGGCTGACCTCAGGAGTGTCCTGTGATCACTGGATAAATACAGCTGGAAGGGATGCACGCAGGCAAGAGGGTTATGGTGATTCTCAAAGATGAGGTAAGAGCAGCCAGCGGACTGGGCGGTCAGAGTGTCCAAAGCCCCACTTATAGGGATTGCATGGGAAAGTGTGGATTTTCCCTAGAAATGCTGGCTTGGAATAGGGAGGTATCACTCACACACTCACACACACACACACACACACACACACACACGAACCTCACACTGCTGCCCCTGCTTGTGGACACAGACTCTGTCCCTCTCTTCCCTGCCCTCTGCTCCCTCCTCTTCCTTGGGGGGCCGAGGGCACAGTCATTATTTCATTTATTGTAAATAATGCAGTGGGAAACTTGACCCACAGACTGAAAGTGCTCTTCAGATCAGCATCCTGCATCATGCTCCTCTGGAGCTCCAGGAACCTCGGAAAGGGGCTCAGCTGGGAGTTCACCTCAGCTGTTTGCAGAAAGTGCCCCCCACCAAAACCCCCACGCTCGCACCATTTGTTCTTTCCCACATTGCTTCACCCTGACTGTGACAGCAGCTTCTACACGAGTGACCGATTTCTAGTCACTCTACTGGCACGGCGGTGTGGGGCACCACTGGGAAGGCAGAGCGAGCTATAACCCCTGGCAGGACGGTGATGCTGCAGACTAGACACCAGTGGATGATGAGGTCTCCATAGTGGAACTGCTAGGAGGTGGGTGAGACCTGGTTGGAAGTCCTCGGGTCTCTGTATGCCCTGGGATGGGACAGTAGGGCCCTGGCTACTTCCTCTTCTTCTCTGCTCCCCGGCTTTGCTCCACACAAACTCCCTCCGTGTTGAGCTGCCTTACCACAGGCCCAAGCTGCCTTACCATCAGGAGCCAACATCAGTACCCAAAACTGCAAGCCAAAACCCACCATTGCTCTGTATAAGGTGATTATCTCAGGCATTCCATCAGCATAACTCAATGTTAACACGCTGGAAAGCCCTGAGGAAAGGGCAGAACAGCAGAGCGGTGATGAGGTGCCAGGGCAAGGGGCACAGGGTGCCTGGGAGGGCAGTGGGCACATCCTACAGAAGGACTTACACCTCATGGTGGATACCCAGAATGCCACTGGGCAATGGAGAGCCTCAGCTGGCTTTTTAGGGAGAGTAGAAGCAACCAGGCCTGAGCTCTTACAGATCAGTCCGGCAGCCCCTGCCTAACATGGTCTGCAGTCAGAGAAACTAAAAGGGCCAGACCAGGGGCCCACACAGGAGGGAGGAGGCAGGTAAGGGGCCCCATGAGGGACAGCAGAGGACTCAACAGAGAGCTGGACATGCTGGGACAAGGATCATGCCCAAGTCTACCAGGCTTGTGCCCTGGAATTCGGGGAGACTCATGGCACCATTCAGAGGCACAGGGAAACCAGGGCCAGAAAGAATATCTGCCTCAAATTACAGACTGTTGTATTCAAGCCATACTAAAGAAAGACAGTATAAAATCATAACTGAGCTAGAAGATATTACCATCAGATTTTTTTATGGTGCTCCAGAAGCTCTTCCTAACTCAAAGATAAGAAGCAGAAATAAAAGATACAAGAGTTGGAGAAGACAGACAGCCACCATTTGAAGATGAAATGATCATCTACATAGAAAATAGAAAAGGTTCAGCTAAAAAAACTATTAGAATGAACAACAGTGATTTCATAAAAGGCAATATGAAAACTGTTTTCTTATATTTTTATAAGAAAAATTATTCTTCAATCAATCAATGTTCTATATTTATACTATCAAAAAGACCTCCTGACAGTGGTGGCCAAAAACACAAAATGCCAAGGAACAACCTTAATGAGATGTGTCAAATCCATAGGAAGAAAACCACAAATTCTCACTGAGAGATATGAAATTTTACTAAGAGAACAGATGGAGAGACAACAGAGAAAAATAAAAATTACTAGCCTACTAAATATATAACTGTACTTACTTTGACAATGCCAATCAAAATACAAAGTAATTTCTTTGCCCTACAAGGGTAGAGGACCTTGAAGAATTAATTATTTCGTTTAACTGCAAGATTAATTCCTAATATAATTCAGTCAAAGAAGTGTAATGAAAGACAATTATGAGGTGTTAAAGTACATTACACAGCTATACTAATTAAGACACTGTAGTCCTAGAATAAAAATAGACAACTATAGTTCAATGGATCCAAGTAGAAAGCACATTGTAGAAATAGCGCATTGCGCATATGGTAATTTAAGATATGCTCAGGGAAGCAAGTGCAGCGGCAAGAAAGGACAGTTGTTCAAGAGCTATCAGATCTGACTGGCCACTTGGGAAAATGCAGATACTCATATAAAACTCTATCAGAATAAATCCTAAGTGGATTAAAAAATAAATTTAAACAAGACGCAAATAGTTAGCATGTAGAAGAGAATACAATATTTTCTTTTTATCAGATTGCTAAAACAAACTAAGCCTTAAAAGGAATGGAAAAGCTTTCAAAGGAAAATACTGATAGATCTTACTTAAAAACATAATATTAGAACAACTATAATGTAAAAGTCAAAGCACAGGGGAGGAAATACAGGCAATAAATTTGACAAAATTTAAGAGGACAGAGCAGAAAAGGGCGAAGGAGGAGGAGGAGGGAGAGAGGGAGGAAGGAGAGGGAGAGTAAAGTAACAGAAAACAGGAAAATTCACAAGCACTGTAACACACAGCTTTTTTTCTCTTGTCAATTTAGCAAAGATTTTAAAGGTGATATTTAGTATAATTGATGTCATTCTTATTTATTGTTGCTGGGAATACAAGTTGGTACAATTCATTACAGAAAGAATATGTATCAATGCTTTTTTTTTTTTTTTTGAGACAGGGTCTTGCTCTATAGTTCAGGCTGGCCTTGAGCTCACTTTGTAGCCCAGGCTGGTCACAAACTCACAACAATCTCCTGCCTCAGCCTCTCAAGTGCTAGGATTACAGACATGCACCATCATGCCCGGCTTTATATCTTGTGACGCAGTCATTCATAATAAAAAATATGTATGTATATACACTAAAGATGGGGTCCCTAATTTGGTCATGGGCAGAGGAGTTTGAAGTTTTTATACATAAAACTAGAACTTCATACATATTTCATGGTAGATGTGCAAAGGGACAACTTACCATCTTGTTTTCAAATCCTCCTGCTATCCCAAGGCAAAAGTCCTGCCCGTAGCTAAGCACTTCTCCCGTGGCATCTCTGCCTACACTGTGGGTGGACAATAAGTCCAATGAAACCACTGGGTTAGAATCTATAGCTCTACTTTTTGTCTATGTTTATAATCCACTGTCTTGGTAAAGTACGTTAATGTACCATACCTGAATTAAAGAACAAAACAAAAGTTCTCTTGGCCTTAAAATTGGGCTTGAAACCTGGCTGGCTCTTTCCTGTCCTGTCCAAGACCCACAGCACCCACACTTAAGGAGTTTTTGGCTGACGTGGGTTAAGCTCACGTGCTCGCAAACACTAAGAATTTCCGGTCATGTGCACTGGCATCTTCAGAGAACCAAGACAACACCTTTGTAGACTTTGCTACACACTTTCCACTTAATCCTCCAGGAAACAGAAATTGTGCTCTGTGTTTAGTTGTTTTAACATAAACTATGTGTACTCAAGAGAAATCTAAATCAAGGGCTTAGAGGACCAGCTATGCTTTTGTCAAGCATCACTATCATAAATTAGTTAAAGTGAAAACCACCACTTTTAATTGGTAATTGTTCATTTTCAAAATCTCCTAAGCATATTTTTAGTGGACAGTTTTTAGAAAGCAGATCCCATCCAGTGCCACCTAATAGAAAACTCTATCTTTTTTGTTGTAAATATAGTTTGGCAACCTGAAGAACAGTGGCTCACAGTGAACACAAAGATCCTGGGACTCCATTAGGAAAACCCACTTTGCTTACCGGAGTATATGAATTCGATTCCCGCAATTGGATAATTATGAAGCGAACATTTTGAATTGAATGCAATTTGCCTGCTCTCTGAGGTAAGGCGGAGTGTGCAGTCCGTTTCAGAACAATTCTCAGGGTGAGCAAGCAAGCTGAGACCACAGAATCTTGCCTCACACCACCCCCCAACCCCCAGGACATCCTTAACCCACAAGTCCCACAGAGGCAATGACGAGAAGAGGCCTTTAGAAGTCAGAGCATCTCTACCTCAGAACAACAAATGTGTTTCTGCCAACCGGGACCATGGTGTGTGCTGCACTCAAGCCACAGGGCAACTCCAGCTCATCACTCAGGTGGGCTTGTATTTCATCTGGAGTCATGCACAGGCTCAGGTCCCCGCCCAGAAACACACCAGCTTCGTCCCGCTCTGGGTGGTCAGGATTCACTAGCATCACTTGGTCGCCAGAGTGAATATATCCATCTTCAGATACGGAAAGCTGCATCTGCAATTTTAATAGAGATTTTTCAAATAAACCATATAATCCCTTCATCAAAGTTGAGCCCATCCCCATTACCATTTCTTCTTCTCAGACTAGCACCATGGCCAGAGGGTCTCTCACAGGTTCCCCCAAATCTTTAGCTTTCTTCCTTTCCCTCCTACTTTGCCAAGGCCAAGTTCCCAACAATCTCAAATAATATCTAACGAAGCTGATGAAAATCACACAGGTTGACTCCACCATTAATGTACTAAGCAGTCATTGAAAATGTCTTGAGCACCCACTAAGAGTATTAATGTATTAGTCCATTAATTTCTTTACTTGGAAAATGCAAGTAAACACCATTAAAAGCAGATGTCTTTATGTTCTTAAATCTTAAGGGATTTGAAACCTTGTGGCTTGCAGACTTCAAAAAAATTTTAAAAGCTTTTCCAAAAACGTTGCCATTTTCTAAATGGTAACTCATTTTTCTGCTTCACATGTGTTCATAGTAGAATTTTGGAAAACAATATCAAAATTTAACATCACCGGTCTCAAAAGATGCATCTTCAGTCTTCTGTTTCTCTGAATGAGAAGTTTCCCCTGCTCTCTCTTCTCTAAGAAGTCTTTCATTCGCTCCTGGTTAGGAAAGAATGAAATCCAAAGACAGTAATAACCCATCTAAGGAAGGTACTGCTTTCTGTAGGGTCAGAAGCTTCCTGAATTGAAAAAGCAAAATTTGAGAACAGAAGGGAAATGTGTCCACAGAGGGCATGTTGGAGCTTTTATTTAACATTATTTTAATGCTTATATCATTGTAGAATCTTTAGAAAATTGGGAAAGGCACAGAGAAGAAATAGCAACATCCCCTGTAATTATTCCAGCTGGGAATAACCATGTGGTGACAGGTGGCAGCAGCCTGTCCCCTGCGAGGCCCCAAGTGTCTGAGCTTGTGATAATGGGTACTGAGGCCCCGAATGTGTGCAGCACCAGGGCCCCGAGGGTGCGATGACTGGCACTGAGGCCCACTCTGCCCCCTGTCCCCAGGTCATGCAGCACAAGCCTGGCGGGGTCAGCGAAGGGCCTGCGATCACTCAGGATGGCGCGCGTAGGGGCGGAGACAGAGTGGGCAACAGCATAGGGCCGCCTCATCTGGCTCACAGCCTTGGGACCCTAACCACCTGCAGCTCAAAGGGTGGTGGGGATCGTGGGATAGGCCTGGAGAGGCTTGGAGCAGGACAGCTGGGCTGGGCAGAGCTCTGGGCCCGAGTTTGCAGGGCTCGGAAGAGGGCGGATGTAGGGAAAGAGGCGGGGCCTAAGGCTGGGACTTGGGTCTGGGGGCTCCTGCCGCACGCCACGCACTCACGACCTCCTCCAGGTAGGCGTCCTCGTTCCAATTTCCCATCCGGACTCGCGGGCCATACAGGTTCTGCGCCATAGTCACCTGCAGTTGGAAGAGCCACCTTCCTCCGACCGTCTTTAGTTTGCTCTGTCGCCATGACGACGGGGGAGGGGGACGTTGGTCGAAGTCCAGGGTCGCTGGCCAATGGCGTGTGCGCGTCCCGGTTGCAGACTGTGCCCAGAGGCTACCTCAGGCCTCCGAGGCCTTCCTTGCAAAACTAGCGAGGGGAAAATTCAAGACAAGTCTCTGTTGTCCTAAATGCTCCCTAGAGAAAAAGTAAAAACTTGTTTGTTCAGGATCCAAAGGCAAAGGGCGGTCAGGGCGCCCTCGCTTGTCGCGGCACCAAGTAGCTTTGCAAACCTGGCTTGCAGAAGATTTTCCGCATTATCAGCAGCGGCTGTTTTCCTAATCATAAAACAATACGTGCTAATAAAGACATTTGAGAACCAAAGTAGCGTGGAAGGAAGCGGGGCGGGGAGGAGGGGCTGCTCCAATTTTCATAGTCTCCAAAGAAAGAAATAGGTCACGCTAGTACATTTTTATTGATACATTTCCGGTGCAAGTGTGCATTTTCACGGGCTTTGCAGCCTTCCTCCTCCATCTGCCAATGAGATGACAAGCATTCCTGATAAAACTGCAGTATGCTGTAGCTAACGTTTTTAAAAATAAAATATGACTTTATGAGTAGCAATGATGAAACAGTCGCTGTTCCGCCTGGAAGTGGATGCTGATCAAATGCACGGAGTAACTCACCTGAGAGCAATTTCATCCTGAGATGGGATAAAAAGGGAAGACCTGGGAGACTTCCTATCAGCAAACATAGTCTACAAGAGAACTAGCTCATGGAAAGAACCCGCAGGAAGTCTGCAGTAAGTGCAAGCAAGGACCGGGTGATGGAGGCCTTGGCAGTTGCGACTGCTTCTGCTGTAGGGGGTCATGAGAGGAGAAGTGGGGGGCTTTGGGGGAGGGGGTGCTCTTGAGCTTGGCTTGGAAGGGTCTGAGCAGACAGGCTGCAGCCTGGGTGCATAGAGTACTATTCCTCATGCATCCACCCACTCTGTCCCCACACAACTATGGGGACAAGCGGTGCTTCAAATAACTGAGGTACAGCAAACACATGAGTTGAAACACTGCATGATTCTCTTATAGGAGAAACCCAACCTATAAAGAACAAAGTATAAGATAGCTGATAGGAAACAGGAAAATAGATCTCTTGCCAGTGGGAAGGAGACCAAGAAATGGGAGGAGTGGGTGGGACAGTAAAGAGAGCAAAGACGTGTTACGCAGGTGTACCAGCTCCCCACAGTGGCTGTGACCACTGCATACTGCAAACAAGGACTAATGGCAATTTTCATTTTTTAAGAAAGGGTACTTCCAAAGAATGGACAGGACAGAGAAGCTAGGTCAGATATCCTTCCACTAACTGCGCCTGATACATTAAAAAACTGACATTCCAAGAAGCTAGCAGCTCATGCAAGTTTCAATTGTTAAAAGGAGCCCTGCACCGAATAATGATGTATCCAGCAACACTAGACCTCAGGTAGGACCCTGGTCCCGACAAGATCATAACGGGGCTGTAACTGTGCTGTTACCTAGTGATGGATAGCAGCCATGACAGCATGGTGCAGCACATTCATGTTTGTGTGGTGTCAGTGCAAACAAACCCAGCACACTGTCACTCAATAAAAGTACCACCAAGGCATTTATGCACAGTGCACAATACCTGATAACAACAATAAATGACTGTGTCACTGGGGTAAGTATTTACTATGCTCTTGTCATGATTGTTGAGTACATTCATTGTACTCAAACACAAGTTCATGTAAAACAGTCTATGTGTGGTGCTGGCAGCAGCCTCACAAATCTGATGTGTATGGCCTCTCCTGATTGTACTGTTTTCCCTTGCATTTGGTTTAATCTCCTGCTGTTTGGTTTAATCTCCTGCTGTTTTGTTCACCATGGCCCCTGGGCCTACAGAATCCACTGCTAATGCTGCCAGTGAGAGGCTACATCAAGTATGGCCCATTCCACCGTAGCTCCAGTCTTACGGAGCAGGTGACAAAGGATGAAATAGAATAAGTGTTATGATTTGTGTCTACATGTCTCCCCAAAGCCTCATGCAGTCACAGGAGGGGGGCAGTTTAGAGCCTGTGATTGACTCACAGTCCAATGCTGGGATTATGAGCAGGAATGCTACACCCGCCCTGGGGCGAGTAGCCTGGGTACAATATAAGGGGGGGAAAGAGGCTGCTCTCCTGCCCCTCCCTCTTTGCTCTTGTTGCTTTTGCTGTCTTCCACCACCAGGAACTGTTGCTCCTCTGCCATGTGCCACTCTGCCTTGGAGCCAGCTGATCATAGACTGAAACCTCCACAAACTGTGAACTACAGAAACCTTTCCTTCCTCAATTTGGGGCATCCGGTATTTTGTCTCAGCAATGAGAAAAAAGTAACTAAGAAAATAAGCTCCATTGAAGGCAGTGAGGGGTCATGAGAGCAGATACAGAGGAGCATCTAAGAACCCAGTTTAATACCCAGCACTCTAAGATGGCCACACGACAATGAGATCGCCTAACAACACCCTCTTAGTCACATCCTTGGCACTGGGACACAATACTCCACACCTACAACTTCAAAGAGGAGAGGTGTGTTTGGGCTCAGTTTCAGAAGTTCCAGTCTATGTCTGGCAGTTTAAACACAGAAAGGAGAAGGCAGAAGGGCCTGGCAGAGGGAAGCTGCTCCAGTCATGGCAGCCAGCAAGTGGAAGGAGAATGGAGGACCCGGGGAGGGAGATGCACACTTCCGTTACATGCCCCAGCTGGGCCCCAACCTCTAACAGCAAGCCAGCTACACCGCCCCTGTGATTAAGTCACCGTCCAAAGTCCTGCCTGTGAGCAAATGAGGCCTTTTGGGAATCTTCACCATATAAACCCTGATAAACACTTTCCTCAGACTGCATCCCAGTTAAGTGGCAGATGACTTTGTCTCAAAGGACTCAGCCCAGATTGTCTGAATCCAAAGTCCTTGCTTCTCCCTTTTACATGTCTCCACTTGTCCCATAAAATTGGCAGGAGGCAAGGCCAATCTAGCCCCCATATTACTTTTTTTTTTTAAAGACAAAAGAATGGAGACATATGAACCAGAAAAGCCATGAACAATACAGAAAATACAAAGTTATACAGAATATAGTAGGGAATTAGAACTGGATGTTGTATTACATAGTTATCTTCACATTAGTTAACACAAAAACATTAAAGGAAATACCAAATTATAGATAAGATAGTAGGGAATTTGCACTGGATGCTGTATAATATAAAGTTATCTTCACATCTGCTAATACAAAAACGACTGA